>OVAN01014448.1:0-12034 GCA_900406275.1 Anastatica hierochuntica | reverse complement strand
GTCCGTGAACCACATAACATTGACAGTGAGAATTTCGGTTCCCACAGCAACATGAATTGGTTTTAGTGTCTTGATACACAAGTTATTTCTTTCCCTTTTCTTTTAGGTTTTTTTTTGATTTATCTCTTTTTTGGCTTTATCTCTTTGATTTCCTAGTAGAATTAGGACTTAAGTCATTCCTATATAAAGAGATCGACCAAGGCATTGTAAGTTGTTGGATTTTAAATTAATAAGAGCTTTCTCTTAATCCTTGTTCTTAGATTTGATTCAATTCATCAACAACAAGACGTCGGTCTCGTTCGATTTCTTCAATCAAACGATTGATCGAGTAGGTCTCAAAGAGGTTCAAACGCTTCTTTGATTGAGCTACAAGAATTCAAAGTCCTTAGGTTACATCAGTTTTGGTGTGAGTTTTTAATAAGAGATTTATTCTTGTTAAAACCTTAAACTTTTGATCATCTCTTTCATACAAACTCTTTGATCGTGTGTTGCTTTCTATAATTGGTATCAAAGCAAATTTCTCTTCATTGACAAACCTTATTCATCGATAAGACTTGCCTAGCTTCTGTTCTTCTTAATGAAATAATAAAGAATAAAAATAGAACTTAAAAACTTGAAGAGAATAGAGAACTAGTTCTGATTTTTACTCTGTTTTAAACAAACAATAGAAATGTGTGATTATGACGGATATTACACCAGCCGGTGTGACATCAATGGCGACTCGGTCGACGGAGGGAGGAGCTCCATCAACGGTAAAGGTTCTGATTCTCACGGTAACAAATCTTATCGTCCGGGCGATGCGAATGAAGGTAGTCTTGAGAGTTCATAAAGTCTGGGACGTCATCGAATCAGGCGCAACAGATAGTGAGAAGAATGGCGTCGCAATGGCGTTGCTATTTGAGTCCATACTTGAGTCTCTTGTGCTTCAAGTCGGAGAATTGAGCACAGTCAAGCAAGTTTGGGAGGCCATTAAAGCTCGCCACATTGGAGCTGAACGAGTTAAAGAGGCTAGATTGGAAACGTTGATGGTAGACTTCGATAGATTCAAGATGAAAGAATCTGATACGATATATGGGTTTGTCGATAGACTGTCTGAAATCTCTACTAAATCAGCATCTCTTGGTGAGGAGATAGATGAGTCAAAGCTTGTTAAGAAGTTCCTTAAAAGCTTGCCAAGGAAGAAATATATTCATATTGTTGTTGCTCTGGAACAAGTACTATACCTAAAGACTACGAAGTTTGAGGACATCGTAGGGCGTTTAAAGGTGTATGGAGAAAGAATTTCAGAGGAATAAGATGTCGTGAATGATGACCAGGACAAGTTATTGTATACCAATACTCTGAATTCATATTCTCAACAAAAACGTGATACTGGTAATGATTTCAGAGGAAGAGGCCGTGGAACAGGCTTATTTCGAGGAAGAGGTCGTGGAAGAGATTATGGAACAAGAGATGCTTCAAATATCACTTGTTATCGATGTGACAAGCTAGGACACTATGCTTCTGATTGTCCGGATCGTCTGCTTAAACTGCAAGAAACTCAAGAGGCTAGGAATGATGAGACGCAGGAAGTTGAGGAACTGATGTTACACGAAATAGTGTACCTAAATGAGGAAAAAGTTGTCCCGAGTAAGTATGAAGGAAATAATGGAGTTGACAACATTTGGTACTTGGATAACGGAGCCAGTAATCACATGAGTGGTGATCTTAGATACTTTTCTTGGCTTAACATAACCATTACAGGAAAGGTTAGATTTAGAGATGATTCTAGAATAGACATCAAAGGTAAGGGATCAATCGAATTTATTGACAAGGATGGTAAACTTAAAACAATGACGGATGTCTATTTTATTCCTAATCTAAAGAGCAACATCGTTAGTCTTGGACAGGCTGCAGAGACTGGATGTGATATAAGAATGAGAGAAGATTACTTGACAATGCATGATAAAGCTGGGAATCTTATTGCTAAAGCCAACAGATCACAAAATCGACTTTACAAGGTTCGTATAGACTTAAAGGAGACCATGTGCCTTACTACAATCACGACTAGTGAAGCACATACATGGAATACATGCCTTGGGCACATCAACATGGAAAAGCTAAAAGCAATGGTGCAGAGAGAGCTTGTAATCGGAGTTCCACATTTTCCTTGTGAGAATAAGATATGCGGATCTTGTTTAAAGGCAAAACAAACAAGGCGTATGTTTCCTCAAGCTACTCAGTTCCGTGCACCGAAGAAACTTGAGCTCATACACGGTGATCTTTTCGGACCTATAACACCATGTACAGCTGGAGGAAATAGGTATGTATTTGTTCTTATTGACGATCACACAAGATACATGTGGACTATTTTACTGAAGGAGAAAAGTGATACATTCGAGAAGTTCAAAGTCTTTAGGAGTATAGCAGAATGTGAGTCAGGGAAATCTATCCAAACCTTTAGGACCGATAGAGGAGGAGAGTTTGTATCTTATGAGTGTAACTCTTTCTGTGATGAGATGGGAATCAAAAGACACCTCACGGCTCCCTATACGCCTCAGTAAATTGGTGTAGTTGAGAGACGTTATAGGACTTTGTTGGAGATGACTAGGAGCATCATGAAGCACATGTGTGTACCAAACTATTTATGGGGCGAACCCATTAGACACTCAACCTATGTCTTAAACCGAGTGGCTACTAGAGCGTTGAAGGATCGAACACCATATGATATGTTCTATTCCAAGAAACCGAATGTGGATCATCTTCGTGTATTTGGTTGCATTGGATATGCAAAAATATATTCAAATCTCTTGAAGAAACTTGATGATAGATCACATATACTTGTTTATCTCGACACAGAATCGGGCTCCAAAGCCTATCGCATGATGGATCCACGGACTCGCAAAGTCGTCATGAGCAGGGACGTGGTGTTTGACGAGATGAAAGGTTGAAATTGGGAGTTTAAAGGTTGTGAAGTAGCCAAAGAAGATGGCTTTAAGATTATGTTCGATCGATATGGGAATCATGGGATTATTGAAGATGATAATTTTGATGTTCAGGGAGAAGAACATCATGTCGGCGATGTTGAAACAGGAACAGAGCAGTTCCAACCGAATGATGATGGTGATGAGCTCTCTTCTGAGAATGAAACAGATGGTGAAGAAGATGGGTCTGATTCGGGTGGAGATGATGTTCTTCTGGTGATGCAGAATGAACAACCGGAGCTGCGTAGATCGCAAATGCAAAGCGTCAAGCCAAAGTACTTGAAAAACTATATATTACTTGTAGAGAAAGAAGGAGAAGTACTGCTAATGACTCTAAATGATGAGCCTCGTCATTTTGAAGAAGCAAAGAAATTGAAGCAATGGTTACAAGCATGCGAAGAAGAAATTTCTTCCATTAACAAGCTTAACTCATGGATACTTGTTGATGCTCATGTTGGTACGAAGCCTATAGGCATAAAATGAGTTTTCAAACTTAAGAGAAATTTTGATGGGTCTATAAGAAAGTACAAGGCTCAGCTTGTCACGGAAAAATACGTACAAGAACATGGTGTGGATTATGATGAGGCATTTGGTCCAGTGGCTAGAATTGAAACAATACGCTTACTCATTAATCTCGTGGCCTCTAGTGGATGGGAGATACATCACTTGATGTCAAAACAACATTCCTTCATGGAGACTTAAAAGAGATAGTTCATGTTATGCAACCAGAAGGGTTCGAGATAAAGGGGCAAGAGAGTAAGGTTTACAGACTTAAGAAAGTTTTGTATGGTCTTAAACAAGCGCCTAGAGCTTGGATTGGCAAACTGAATCAAATTCTCAAGGAGTTTGAATTTAAGAGGTGCCTTAAAGAACCATCGGTTTTTAGAAGAGAACTGAAAGGTAATCTTATTCTTGTTGCAATTTATGTTGATGACTTATTTGTTAGTGGAAAAAGTTTAGGACTCATAGAAGAATTCAAGAAGGAGATGGCGTCAAAATTTGAGATGAGTGACCTTGGTAGATTGACTTACTACTTAGGAATAGAAGTGAGATAACTTGATGGGGTTGTGATGCTAAATAAGTCTCGTTATGCCTTGAGAATCCTTGAAGAAGCCGGGTTACAAGAATGCAATCCCACACAAAGTCCTATGGAAGCTAGTCTTAACCTTTCTAAAGCAGAGGAAGAAAAGGATATCGATGCCACTAGTTATAGGAAGATTATTGGTTGCCTTCGATATCTACTCCATACGAGACCAGACTTATCTTTCTGCGTTGGAGTTTTAAGCAGATATATGCAGAATCCTAAAGAGTCACATGGAATAGCACTAAAGCAATGTCTAAGGTACTTGAAGAGAACTACATCGTTCGGTTTGTCTTTTAAGTGCTCGATGTCGAAGAAGAAACAGTTGATTGGTTACAACGAGAATAACCATAATATTGATCCCGATGATGGTAGAAGTACAACTGGGCATATTTTCTATCTTGGAAAAAGTCCAATTACATGGTGCTCCCAGAAATACGAGACGGTTGCACTGTCATCTTGTGAAGCTGAATTCATGGCCGGAACAGAGGCTGCCAGACAAGCAATATGGCTTCAGGACTTGCTTACAAAAATCGTTGGAGACTCTTGTGAGAAGACGATTATTCGCTTGGTTAATAAGTCAGCCATAACCTTGACAAAGTACGCAGTATTTCACGGAAGAAGTAAACACATTCATACCTGGTTTCATTTCATTAAAAAATGTGTCGAGAAGGGCTTAATTGAGGTCGAACATGTTCCTGGAAGTGAACAAAGAGCGGACATTTTGACTAAGGCATTAGGAAGAGTCAAGTTGAAGGAGATGAGAGATCTAGTCGAAGTTCAAGATTTGAAGAGAAATGATTTCAAGCTTAAGGAGGAGATTGTAGGATAAGTTTGAAATAGTTAGGATATAATTAACCAAGATTCTACCTGAATTATGGAAAAGGAAATTAGCCTTTATTTAGGAGTTATCTAAAAAGGGTTTAGAGGTTTCCTAGTAGAATTAGGAATTGGTTTTACATATATATATGCCGAGTTATGGCTAAATAAGTTGTATGAATTTTGGTGTGAGTTTTTAATAAGAGAGTCATTCTTGTTAAAACCTTAAACTTTTGATCATCTCTTTCTTACAAACTCTTTGATCGTGTGTTGCTTTATATAATCAAGACCATATCCCAGTGCTTTTTTCTACACAAGAAAGCTCTCTTCTTCGTCCTTTTCCAGATATGAAACTCTCTCATTTTGCTCTGGCAAAACTAAGTATCACCGTCGAGTTAGTGATGAAGAAGATGATTCTTTCTTCTTATCCAATTCGACAACCAATTACATACTTCCACATTTTAAAGAGGCCAAAAGAAACCTTAGCTTCTCACGTTACATTATGTAACTTCTTTTTGCATTGCAAATTGGTCCTTAAGCTTTGAATTGTTCATATGACTAATTTTATAGCCAAACTCGACATCTTCTTTGATAATGGCAAACATATTAAACGACACAAAAAAATTAGCATTCTAACAGTCCTAAATGTTAAAGGTTCATATGGTGTCTAAATATTCTCATTTAATATTTAAATATTTTACAATAAAATTTTATTATATAAACTTGAGCGCGTTAGACGCGAATATGCCACATAAGCAAAATTCTAACTCATCGGATTATGATGCGTCTCAATAATCGATCGGATTATGACATGTGTATTATTTAAATTATTTAAATTTTGCAATTTTGTAAAAATAAATTTTCATTTTTCTATACTTAAATATTAAATATGGCAATTCCATTTTAATCGATCCGATTATTGCGTGTATCAACAATATAAAGTTAACAATTTTGTTAGTTAAGACTTTGATTGTAAAAATTTAAAGATTAAATGTGAATAATTTCATTGATAAATAAATAAAATCGCCAAAAAACAAAAATATAGTCATAAAGAGTATATTTGTGATCCAAAAAAGTCATAAAGAGTACATTATAGTAGTATTTAATCTAAGTACTAAAATTTTAAAATAAAAAATAATATATAAACTAACTGTAGATGGATAAAATTTTATATAATAAAATTATTTATATATAATATACGTAACTTCAAAATTAATAACAGATTTGAAATAGATTTTTAATAATAGGGATAATAATTACACAAATTATGATTTCAAAAGCTAAATTGACAATAATCTGATTTATATATACGTTTACTGCCTATCACGCAGGACTTTATCTAGTTTTATATATAGGTTTAAATTATACAACAAAAAAAATTTGTATAACAATATTTGTCTTTTTTTTTTATAACTCTTGACTATCCGGCTAGGCCCCGGTAGGAACGCACTTAGTGCTACAGAGTGGGCTTCTTCCCGAAAGACTACCACACTGCCTGATCCGAGTTTAGAGTGTCTAACCGACTAATGTCGGGGTAGCCAGATCGCCTGTTACTAGACTACCAAGTAAACTGCTTGGACTGAAGCCCAAGCTCTGACTTCCCACATGTGTGTGATTTGTTTCCAGGGAGAATCGAATCATAGAAAAAGTGTTGTTTACACATTCTCAAGTCTCGTGAACCATATCCGTATGGATTGTACAACAATATTTGTGTTAGTCGTCATACAAAAAATGTATGTAAATTCTGATCAAGTAAAGATAAATAAATAAAAAATCACTTTCTTGGGTTGAGTACAATTCGATGTATGAGATCATTCCAAGTACTTCTCGTTAAACTTTAAAAATAAAAGTAAAAAATTTATCATTAAACTTAAACTCAACTCTATTGTCTCAGTTAGATTAGTTCAATTTTCTTTTGTGGTCACCATTAATTCGATTAAAATCGTCAATTTACAGAAACCACATTGGCAAATAGAATATTATTGTGTTGTATTTGATACAAAACCCTCGGTTCATATATAGTGTTTAGCATTGATATATCTTGCTAACACAATATAAGGTAAACTTTCATAATCCAAATCTAACACATAAATGAAAATAATTTGTACAAAAAGAAATCTGGAAATCTAAAATATTCTTTGATGTTGAATTTTGTGAGTTTCGGTTCATAGATATTTTCACTAATATTGTGTCGTGTGAAACTCCTTTTCTTCTCCTTTCACATGCATTCATTTTATCGTCTTATTATTTAATTATCTAAGAGTTCTAGTTTTGTTTTTTTTTTTAAATCAACCGTGACAAGGAACAAAGGTGTGTCTGGAAAGAAAGAGAATTTGAGCACTGAATTATTTCACGAACCGAAGCAAAGACAAGATTCCACAATAAATGTTACAATCATTCGTCACATGCGATAACAACAGAGCGTGACATAAAAGATTTCAACTTTTTTTTCAAACAAAAGAGGCATGGAAATAAGATTGGGGGTATGTTAAATAGTTAATTTATATAATATGTTAACACAATTACCATGGGAAATGGTCAAGGATCTCGAATCACGTATCGTAACTCTCTTTAATCACTTAGCAGTTTCGTGACTTTCGTCTTTAGCCGCAGTGGCAGAAACGTAATAAGCAACACAAAAGAGTGCATGCAGAAAACACAAAATCCCTCCAATAGAGAGAAAATGGTGATGTGTGAATCCACAAGAGGATCTTGACTTGCTGTTCGATATCGTCCCAATCACCAAAACACTGAATCCGATGGCAAATACTATCCTGTGATTAATTACCATCCAATCAAAACACACCACGTACGTGTCATTTACTCGGACCAAACACTAAATAATACGAGGAAGAGATTGTGTTTATATATATAGTTACTTAACGTACCAAGTGAAGACGAGACAAGCCATAGAGATTTGCTTAGTGGAAGAAGATCTTTGAAACTCATCTTGAGAGCAAATACAGAGACAGCCTCCGACCAAGTTGACGAGGACATGAGCCATTACCAGTATCACGGCTGCACCTAGACCGAGCCTGTAGGCGTCTTGGCTCGGCTCTCTGCATTCGAATAACCATAGCCTCACGTGCTTCACCTGCAGCCACATACATATATGCAACCACCATCATGATACCATTTTGTTTGAGAGAATGTGTGCAAAATAAAATACCTGATTTTGGGCAACTTCTGCTTGGATTCCGAGGATTGCAGCAGCTACATCTAAACCCACAATGAGTAAACAAACAAGAACGCCTCTGATCTTTGTCATATTTAACTCTCTTTAGGTACTAGGACTTAGTTTTGTCGTTGGGGAGAGATACTTTCTGAACATATAAGTTTAAAATGGGAATCAAGAAGAGAATAGGCTTCTCTATACGGGAGAGAATATTGTTTGAAGAGGGTGATATTGTGGGTATTGCAAAAACTCTAGCTGATGAGTAATGATCTTTTATGACCAAATAGGTTGATATAAATAGTGGCAAGTAAAGTTATGAGTGTAGGAATAAAAAGAGAGAGAAAGAAGTTTAAGAAACTAAAAAGTAGTAAATGAAAGAGAAAGTGGGACATGAGAGTCATGAGACCTATGGGTATGAGTGTCAATGAGGATTTACGTTTAACCAATGCTCTAGATAATTGACTCAACCATATGAGTTTAAGAAAAAAGGTACACATGCATGTAACTATAGCTTTAGCAGAAACATTTAGGTATGTATAATTCTCTTGTTTTACAATTTGATATGTTTTTTTTTTTGGGTTAAAATTGATATGTTTATTTAAGAATACAATACAGTAGAAACTTCCGAAAATTATATTTAACAAAGAAAACCCCGTAAAAAATACCAACACATAGCTGGAGTACTGGAGTATGCATGCATGTGGCACTTTGTCAAATAAAGCTTCTTTTTGTCCATATGAATGGCGAATTTTCTTTACATTTGATAATTAATATTCCCCCGGGTGAATATACAATATAAGTTTTAATAGTTTTTCTGTTATTTACGTCTTTATTTGGTCGGGTGAAAATGGTTGGATTATATTCTTTGTGTTGGGGAAGAAGAAAAGTAGGGCATAATCCAACCCAACCAAGCATGCCCAATGTCTTCATTTTTCTGTTAAGAATCAAACTGAAATTCATTAAATCACAGTTTTTCTCTAAAGAATAATTGATGTATCTCTCGTACTATAATACTCTCTTGATTATTTTTTTGTCACCAGCCTAGTGGCTTAGTAGTTCTCTGAAAAGGGCATCATCCCGGGTTCGAACCCATGTAAGTGAACTTGGCCAACAGAGATAGTAACCACTGTACCACTTGTGCCGTTCTACTCCCTTAATTTCTATTTTATATTTTAATGCAAATATCTGAAAATATTTTCTACTTTGTCCTAACCTATTTATTTTGTTTTTAAATTAACTAATGGTAAACTGTTACTGTTCTCTAACTTATTTGGGTTAGAAATATTTATCCACGGTTTATGGTGTCATATGTTCTACGAAGTTCAAATTTCAAAGCAAATGAGTTAGGCTTTCCACACCATCTCAAATTTGAATTATAAAATAACATTTTATGTAAAAAAAAGTCTAATTTGTATAAAAAAGAAACAAAACTTAGAATG
Source organism: Anastatica hierochuntica (assembly GCA_900406275.1). Lineage (NCBI taxonomy): Eukaryota > Viridiplantae > Streptophyta > Magnoliopsida > Brassicales > Brassicaceae > Anastatica > Anastatica hierochuntica. The sequence goes on along the minus strand of OVAN01014448.1, from coordinate 2,557 downwards.
AAAGGAAGAGAGTGAACAAAAAAATTGGTAACCATTTTACAAGAGGTCTAGATAGTCAAAATAAAATAAAAATTAAGGTATGCAATTTAATCTGAAATAACAAAAAAAAAATAGCTACAAAATTATTGTGATGCAATGTAGATTTAGGATTATCTTTAGTTTGTAGTATTTTAGTAGGATTATCTTGAAAAAATTTAAATAGTTTACATGGTTTCTTGTTTTTTTTTCCTATAAATAGGTTCTCTAGATCTATGTATTGGTTTTAGTTTATTAATTGTAGATATTTTATAAGAAGCTTTTGATATACAATGAGAAACTCATGTTTTTCGTAAATTTATAGATCTCATCGAATTTAGAAGACATTGATCTTTAGACAATTTTAAACTAAATAAAATTGGTTTCATAAATCTTACTTCCATTCTTTCGAGATAGCAGAACTAAAATAGATATAGAAAATCTTATTTAATGTAAAAATACGTAAGACTCAATGCTTTTTCTGGATTCGTTTGTGATATATAAATACACCAAAAAATAAGGGTTATTGTTTTCAGCTTATTAAAAAAATTATAAATAAGGCTAATTTGGGAAATGCCAAATAAGAAATATTATTTAAAAATTTAGAAATGCTAAAAAATTATATTAAAAAAATTGGGGGGTTTTCCAAACAAACCCAACTGAAAAAGTATCGAGAAAAGGTTAAATAGTAAACTCACGTTTTTGGTGGATGAGAGAATGAAATATTGAAAGATCTTGGATTTAAACTTCATATTTCTCTTATAAATATTAATAAAAATTTAATCATGCGATTAAAGAGCTTATAATTTATAGAAAAATCAAATAATCTTAAATTTTTTTAATACAATCATAACTAAGGAAGATAAGTATTTATATATAATATAATTAAAATAAAAGTAACTCATCATATTGCGATATAAAATTGTAGCTAATTCTTTTGTAGAATCTTCTCCCCTGTATTCCACAACTAATTACAAAGTGAACTTTTGACTAATGTGTAGTTGATAAACAATTATAGCTAATTTGGATAGTCTTTTAGAAAGCATTTTTTAACTTTAGTTAAAATATGAAAAGAAAGTTATGTTGCATAATAATTAGCCACTATTTGCTACGTATATTAATCTGCATCAAAATTGTCCATTTATTTTTTACAACATTCGCGATGAGACTGAATGATAGTACTATAACAAATTACTAGAGTTGATTCGCGCTATGTGCGGATATATTTTTATTATACATACGTTTAAATATATATTATTTTGTATACTATATTTACATACTATTATTATTTTTAAATTTTTTTATTTGACAAATGTTTATAGGTGATAAAATTAAGTTAATTAATTGAAAATATTATGAGCTTAACAAACATAATTTTATTTCTTTTATATCGTTTTAAGTTTTACATTAAAACATTCTTTGTTTATGCGAAAATTAATAATATTTTGTGGATACTATTTTTTAAAAATTAATTTGGAATTTAGAAAATATTTATAAGAATGAGATTAGCTCTTTACATTTTATTTTTAACAACAAAGTTTTTACTCCAAAGCTAACCAGAAAAACATGTGAAAAATCCGAACGGGTTCCATCCTCAAGTATTTTTGAGTTTCGGATTTTGCTCGAACCAAACTCGAAACTGAAAGTAGTAATACGATTGCTCTGAACTTTTGCACACACATATACATACATCCTTACCCTTATATAAATGTTATTGTCTTTGTTAATCCGAAAATCCCGAACCTAAATCCTGAAACAACAGAAAAATCAGAATAAACCCAAAAATATTAAATTAAAATTCGAAATATCCACAACAATGGAGAAATCTTAAGAAAAACCGAACTCGAATCCGAAAAACCCGAAAATAGTCGAACATGAAAAAAGTATCGGATATATCCAGGTTTTCATAGTTTGATAAAATCTGACCCGATCCGAAAAACCTCAACCGAACTTTTCAAAAACCAGAATGGATCCGGGCTAGAGTTCAGGATCCGAACTTGATCTGAACCTGAATAGCATCACGAACGTCTAATCCAAACTTAAGCATGTGCATTTATATTAAAATAATATAATTTTCATATATACTATAGTATAGATATAACAAAACCAATTTTTTATAATACTAAGAATATATAATTGAATCTATAGCTTTGTATTGAACATTATATATTTATCAATACATGTATGCTACCATTTTAACTATATAAATATTTATACATGTATAATGTATAAACTAATTAAAAATAGTAAAATAATTCTATATAATTTAATTGTACATGGGAGTAAATGATATAATATGGGATTAGCAATATTTATATTGTATTGTTAATCAAATAATAATGATTATCTATTATATTAAAATAGAANATCACTATTTTTATCTACTATTGAGAAGTCATAGTTGGACCATTTAATTAATTACATATGACATATTTGATTATATATATTAATCAATTAAATATCTAATATTTCTAAAAAAATCTTAGTAAAAAATAAGGATATTAATAATAAATAAATTTTAAATATAATTTTGAATTTTACT
>OVAN01014447.1:0-12036 GCA_900406275.1 Anastatica hierochuntica | reverse complement strand
ATTTATTATTTTTCATTTTTTTTAAAAAGTAAAAAATAAATTTATTAATAATTTTTAATTAATAAAATAGTTCATTAAGGACAACATAATAATCAACCAGTCCAACTTTTAGTCTGGTGCAAACTAAGTTCATACTTAATGTATAAGATTATTTCGAGTATCGGCTATTATTCAAATTGAATATGTTCGCGAACCCGAAATTCTAAATCTAAACTGAACCCAAAATTCTAAATAACTGAAAATTTTAAAAATTTTGACTCTGAACTCGAACTTGAAATTCGAACTAACCGGAAATTCCGCACCCGTTACTTTATATGAGTACAAAAAAATTAAAAACAACTTGTGCAGAGGTCAAACCCTAGCTAATCAATTCATTTAAGATGTTTAAAATTTTCAGTTCAATTATAACCCCCGTTCATTATATATAGCCAAATGTTTGTTTTGTTGAACCGATTCTCTATATTGACTGAAAAAGAAAATTAGTTCATAATTTAAAAATCAAATTAATAATAAATGTGTGATAAACTAAACATTATTACATCGTTCCACGGATTTTCAGTTTGCCTTTCAGCTGTCAACTTTTTCTTTATATAAATAGCTTTACATGAATTTGCCTCTCCAACTACAACCTTCAATTTCTGTAGTAGTAGTCATTAAAAAGGCAGGAGAAAATACTTTTAGCAAACATAAAAACGACAGATATAGGGTTAAAAGCAAAAAAAGAAAGAGGAAAAAGAGAACGATCTCCTATTGAATTACTCGTAACATAAATATACGGATTTAACTATATTTTAAGGTTTTGAGACATCTAAAAATTGTAAAAATCATTTTAAAATAATAGTTTAGATACAATGTAATTTAATATGAAAAATAGAAAAATTTAAGGAAGAAAAAAAGATTAAAGTGGTATACATAAATTTACCTATAGATTTCCTTTTCCTAAATCGATAATGGAGATTTACTAAAATAGATACTTTTAGAGTGGAATTTTTCGAAAAACCAAAAAAAAAAAAGTTTGAGGATATGCAACAAAAAAAAATTGGGGTTTTAACAAAATTACCTATAATTGTGAAAATAAGACAGAAAAAATAATGGGTATATGGATGATGTTATTTGGTTTTTTGGGGAGACGAAAAAGCTAAATAATGATCCTTTTAGAACATCTAATGTTTTAAAAAGCGGTCTAGGTGGCCGTCTAGGCGCTCATAGACCGTAGCGATTACTTTCTAGGCGCTGCAATTAGGCGTCAATATTATTAAGCGGGTCTAGGCGGACCTAGGCGGATCTAGGCAGATTTAGACGGCCGTAAAAAATACTAGTAAATTAAGATTTATTTTTTTGCATATAACCTAATTATAAATTTTAGTTTCATAAATATATGATAAAAAATATTCATATGTATAAATCTCATTTTTTGTCTATTTTCATTCATAATATAATATTTTTGAGTTTTCAATAGATATTTCCATTTCAAGATATGTTATGAACTATATTTTATATCATGTGATATGTTATATATTGAAAATATATATATGTTTTGCAAACGTTTAAACCGCCTAGAAATCGCCTAGGCCCCGATTAATCCTTCTAGGCGCTAGGCGTTAGGTCACCGTCCACTTAGCGCCTAGCGCTTTCTTGAACATTGGGAATATCTAGTATTATTATCCTACTTTTTGAAAGAAGTTATTATTTAAATAGACATTTTTTTTAAAATCATTTTTTCCGTATAAAGTTAATATGTAACGCTTCTATGAGCGAGGTTTCGTAGCCTAGCGGCAAAGCGCTCGCTCATCAAACCCGGGGTCGTAGGTTCGAACCACCGGTCGCACGATGTGCGCGTAGACCCTGTATAAAGGGTTATGGGCTACGGGCTACGGGGTATCGGATCGACCCGTTGTGATCCGGAGCCCTTGTATGTGAAAAATAAATTCCCGGTATTAAAATAGGACCACCGGACCGGTCCGCTATAGTCCGGTTTGCCGACAAAAGAAAATGTAATGCTTCTATACTTATTTGGACAGACTAACACTTCTCCAAACTACAATGGAGAGAGTTGTATAGAACTTGACACTTCTCATAACGTTGAAAAATCTAGAGAACTGAGATTTGGTAAAGTGATGATGGTGTGATATCGATAGATTCGATCTCTTATAAATAAAATATTAGCATAGTGGAAGATTTAGACTTTAAGTAAAAAACTAATAAACCATCAATTACCCAACAAAAAAAAAACTAATAAACCATCATCTGAAAGATTCTAACTTTTTTTACGTATTTTATTAAACTTTTGAATTCCATTTTGTCTCAATACAAAAATAAATTGTACAAAACAAATATAAAATAAAAGTCAAATTTTTTGTTTTCAACAAAAAAAGTCAAAATTAACCCAATACTACAAGTATATAAAACTACCACGTGTTCGACGATAATTGGTACACGTAATCGTATGAAAAACATCGACGTTGAAACGGAACCTATCAAATCCCCTACTCTGAAGAAACCTTTTGAGTAAAAAAAAAACCGGTAAGACAAGACATCGCACCATGTCTGTTATTGTTAGCTTTGGTCCTACAGAGCCAACAGAGAGAAGATGAAGAAGATGATAAGTGAGACTTGAAGCTATCGTCAATACCAACAATGGGTTTTACTCGTTTCTCTGTCACGTGATTCAAATATCGAAACTTTCTCTCTCTCTCTCTCTCTTTCTTTCTCTCTCCGTCGTGTCTCTCGTTGCTCTGAGAAACTCTCGTGACTGTTGAAACCATGGCGGTGGATGTTGAATCTGTTCTTCAGTTTCTCCGGAAGAACGGTTTAACAGAGGCGGAATCTGCTCTGAGAGACGATATCAACGAGAAAAACCAACTCGCTTCTTTCGATTTCGAGAAGTTTCTTTTCCCGATACCGCCGCCGATCAGAATCACGGCGGATACTCGTCCTTCTGATTCCGCCGGCGAAGATTCCGGCGATGATGGATCGAAGTCTTCTTCCGACGACGAGTTTGTCAGCTTGGATTCCTCCACTTCTGGGTTCTGTTCTTCTTCCGGTAAGTGTCGACAGTGTAAAACAAAAACAGAGATTTTAATTACTAAATATAGAAAGCTTGATCCTTGAAGATTTTGCATCAATGCAGGATTTGTGAATCCATATGGAGAGAGTTCATCATCATCATCTGATGAACAGTCTCAATTTGGTACGGCTCGTACGTATCTTGAGTGGAACGAGTTCTACTGCCACGACAACAACAACAACAACGAAGAGACAGAAGAAGATGAGTTCATGTCTCCTGCATTTAGAGAATCTGATTTCTTTATCTTCCCTGCATATACACAAGATAAGTTCATCACAGATGATTTATTCGACAACACACTTGATAATAATGGTGTCTATGATAAATCATCTCAAGGGTCTAAAACCGAAGCAAGTCTCGATTACTTAGATAAGCCCTCTCTTCTTAACAACAATGTGGAGGAGGAGGAGGAGGATGTCTCAATAGATTACATTGATGATAAAGCTGAGATTAATGGGGAACTATTCGGGTTTGGCTATGAAGATATTACGAAAGATAACGATGATTTAAAGACCGATGATCAGGTGAATGCAGCAGATGAAAAGGCTAATGTTGTTGAGGAGCTTGAAACAGAATACGAAGTATTTAATCTTAGAATCATTCACTGGAAGAACAGGTATTGATAGATGATTTAGAATAGAAATAAAGACGAATCTGTAATCGGATTTTTTATTTAACAGGACGGGGTTCGAAGCTAATAAGGATCTACCAATTGTGTTGAACACTGTGATTGGAGGAAGATACTACATTACGGAATACATTGGTTCCGCTGCATTTAGCAAGGTGGTTCAGGCTGTGGATCTACACAACGGTGTCGATGTTTGCCTCAAGATCATCAAGAATGACAAGGATTTCTTCGATCAGAGTTTAGACGAGATCAAGCTCTTGAAACATGTCAATAAGCATGATCCTGCTGATGAACATCATATCCTGCGCCTCTATGATTACTTCTACCACCAGGTAAGAAATCTGGAAAGACATAAACATCGGTTTCTCTCAAGGAGTTTCTAATTCTTGAAAATCCGTAAACAGGAACATCTCTTTATCGTCTGTGAACTTCTCCGAGCAAACTTGTATGAGTTCCAGAAATTCAACCAAGAATCCGGAGGAGAACCATACTTTAACTTAAGCAGACTTCAGGTTCATTGTTTTCCTTTGATTATGAAACCGAAGTTATATAAACCAGAGTTGTTTCTAATGATGTTTTGTTTCCTTAGGTTATAACTCGTCAGTGTTTGGATGCTCTTGTGTTTCTTCATGGACTAGGAATCATACATTGTGATCTCAAACCTGAGAATATACTGATAAAGAGTTACAAAAGATGCGAGATAAAAATCATTGATCTTGGAAGCAGTTGTTTCCGCTCTGACAACTTGTGCTTGTATGTACAATCGCGTTCTTACAGAGCTCCTGAAGTGATCCTCGGTCTTCCATATGACGAAAAGATCGATTTGTGGTCTCTTGGGTGTATTTTAGCAGAGCTCTGCTCTGGTGAGGTACTGTCTGGTTTCCATTAAAAGCTTATTCCACTGAAGAAACTACAAGATGAATTGGTCAATGCATATTTGTGTGTGTGTGTGTTCATCAGGTTCTGTTTCCAAACGAAGCAGTAGCGATGATATTGGCTCGGATTGTTGCGGTTTTAGGTCCTATAGAAATGGAAATGCTGGAAAAAGGTCAAGAGACACATAAATACTTCACCAAAGAGTTTGATCTTTACCACTTAAATGAGGTGATGTTATCTTCATTTAACCGAAAGAACTAAGACTCGTTGCTCGAATCTGATGCGTTGTTGTCGTCTTTTTCATTTAGGAGAGCAATGAGGTTGAATACATAATCACAGAAGAATCTAGTTTGGAAGATCAACTACAAGTTAGTGATGAATTGTTCTTAGATTTTGTAAGAAATCTACTTGAGATCAATCCATTAAGACGTCCAACAGCCCTTGAGGCACTAAACCACCCTTGGCTCTCTTCTTCTTAACATTTGATTTTTGCGGATTTTTTGTTGGCTTCTTCTTACAATTGCTTCTCTGTTTTTTCTTGCTCCTCTTGGGATCTTAATTATTGATTTTTTGTTTGATAATTGTGACATTATGTGTATAGAACTTTTTACATTTGGTTTTACATTGTAAGTAAAAAAAAAGCTTGTGTTGTGCAATAAAATAGTTTGGTAGATAGTTTCAATTACCGGTTGTTCTAGATCAAAAACTTTAGAATAAATGTTGGACCCTACAACCATAATGTGACATTATATGTGAGAAACAACCAAATATGATTACATAAGTCTGATACCTACTCTTCTAACTGAATACCAATAATGGGTTGCTTGGGACATAGTTTTACATCGGTGTGGTTCCTCACTTGTCTGTATGAAGGAGTGCAACAAGGTATTAATCCTCAAAACTAATTTTAAATCTTAAATCCAAAAAGGCAAATCTTAAACTTTAAACACTATACATCAAACCCAAAATACGAAATCCAAATCCAAAAATTTATATTTTAAACCCCTAAAAACAATTATTAATAGTGTTTTTAAGACAAAAACCTTCTTTGTGCTATTTTAGAATATTTCTCTAAACAAAAGATATGAGTTATGACGTCTACTTAAATCCAAACTAAGTGGTGTCCGCGAATTCGCGGATGTAAATAAGATAGACAAAATACTTGGATCGAAGAGTAGAAGCGAATCCGATCCAAAAAAGTGATATCGAAACTGAACCGAAATCAATAAATATTCGTTTGAATACAAAACTTCAATACACGAAAAAACCAGAACCGATCTCGGCACAAATCTTGAGTACCCAAAAATACCTAACTTACATTTATATACTTAAATATATTAGTTAATTTAGATCTAATATCCAAAAAATTTAAAATAGCCGAAAATACCCGGATTATTGAAAAAATTGGATTGTTGAGCTTTTTAAGGTATATTTGGAATTTTTCCAACACAATTTAAACGGGTATCAAACCTGCAAAGATATCAGTTGAACCCCAAAAATGTATAGATATCCGAAAAAATTTAAACATCTAACCCCAAAAAACTCGTAACCCGAATTAACTTGACCGAACTCGAATGGATACATGAACGTCCACCCTCAGATAAAAATATTATATGAAAGATTTAACTATAATGCGATATTTTGTTATGTTTGTTTACTATAGTAAAATATATTTTTCATTTATAATCATTTAAATGTGATTTAATTTGTTAGATATTTTCTAATATGATAAATTTCAAAATGAAAAATAGTTCAATTGCTTAGTTAGAAATTACTCAGAAACGAAAAAATTTTCCAAATGAAAAAAACCATTGTTAGGTCTCTATCAAATATACGAAATAATTTTTAAATTTTTGAATGTAAAGATTTGATATTCTACTCAATTTCTAAAAAAATATTTTCTACTTCAATTGTCTCGTAGATCAAGTTAAAAAATCGATTGTGTAAACTAAACATTTAATACACAAACAATTATATAAAAATGCAAAAAAAATCAAAATTTCTCAAAAAAATATCGATAATATAATATAGAGCATGTAAAGTGAATTCCATATAAATATGGTGATATGTAAGATTTCGAGTAATATTTTAATTTTCATGTATGAATCAATATGAATTAATGTATACTAAACAAATTGTATACGATAAGTAATGGATATAGGAAAACAGTCAATATGAATTAATATATCTATAATTTTAATATGAAAAAGAATGATTTTTCCAGGAAATCTATATATTAACTTTCTCTATAGTTTTTCATCATTAATAGGAAAATTTTAATAGTAATGAAATATTTAATTTAAACACTAATATTTACATTCTTTTTTATTCAAATTATTAATATCTATTAATATTCTATAAAAATATAGTCTTTTTAAATGATTCAACAATATAAGAAAATCTATTTATTAGTATCTACTAATATTCTATAAAAATATAGCCTTTTTAAATGATTTAATAATATAAGGAAATAAAAAAAATTTTAAAATGTAATTTAGATAAAAATTATTACTTAAACTCACATCTTCTATAATGTACATATTTTTTTTATAATGAATATATTTTGTATTAGGTACATTATATTCAGGTCGTGCCTAGTGTATTATAAAAAAGTCATTGGCCTCATGCCACCATTTTTTATTGATTTTAAAATCCTATTTTTATGAATTCTAGATGTGTTAGTCAATTTTTTTACATCAGTCTCTTTTGTTACAAAGAATTCGAAGGCATTTTAAAATAAAACATCCAAAAATACAATAATAGACAAACTAATATATACATGTATTAATTTACGGGTGTGAGATTTTAATTCTTTATCGATAGTTTAACACTTTTTTTGTTATTTCTGAAATAATATTATTTAAAAAGTTTCAAACTTTACTTTAATTATTTATCAATATATGTTTCGCTAGATGATTATAGAAATATTATTTATGTGTGTGCGTGTGCACGTGTTTGTGATTGACTACTTCATTTTTCTAACTTCATTTTTATTTATTAAGTTGTATATATTTTTAAAAGAATTATATATAGATTTACATATTGTGTTTATAAACATTAAATATATGCATATACAATATTTTATCTGATAAATTCTTAATATGAAATAAAGAAAAATCTTTTTGTTTGCCTTAAGCCCCAATATAGCTAGGCACGACAATGATTATATTATGTAATCAAACGTCTAAGTGTATGAGTTTAACTGTATATTTATGGAAATATCGAAATGTGTATATTGTTTAAGTATATTTTTATGTATATTTCTGGTAAGATCTAAGGTGATATAAATTGAATAATTTAAAGTTTGGCAATTGGATTAAAAATTATTGATTTTAAAGGATGTTTGGCAAGTTAATTAAAGTAGTTCATGGTTATTTGTTTATTTTAGAGATGAATTAAATAAATCAAAATTAAATTATAATTCCAAATCTTTCAACCAATCGAATTATAAGATTAATGTTGAAAACTCTTATATGAGTGGCACATAAACAAATTTCATCTAAGTGTACTTTGATTTAATATATAGGAGGATAACATTTTAACCTAGAGATACATAATTTATAGTTTATTATTTTGTTTAAATAAACTGAGAATAATTTTGAAAAACAACCAAGGTAACAAATGATAATCAGAGCGGCACAAGTGCTACAGTGGTTACCAACTCTGTTGGTCAAACTCACTTACCTGGATTCGAACACAGTGTGATGCCCTTTTCAGGGAACTACTATGCCACTAGGCTGATGACAAAAAAAATGCTAATCATAACGAATAAACTAAATAACTAACAATCTAATTGTCTTCGTTGGTTTTTTCAACATTTTGTTGTCTTGTTGGTTTATGATCCTGAAATTAAAAATACATAAGTTTTAGTCCTATTTAAATAAAAATTCATGAAAAATATTAACAAATCATATAAAACTTGAACATGTTTTCTAATTACCATTGTTTGTAATGATAAACTTCAGGAATTATATGATTTAACATAATATGAAATCCTTTAAAAATTCCATTGGTTATTATACGTTTACCTGCAAGTGAAAAAATTTATTAAATACATTAGTTATTAACTATATAAAAAATGTCAATGACCTTAAAAAATTTATAGTTTTTTTACCTTTCCAATCACAAATCCTAGCAAGTCTAATGACAACTACCGGAAAATCAACGGTGTACCTCGCATATGCATCAAAAAATTCTTGCGCTTGATCACCGAACAAGATATAATGCATTCTTACATCTCTGAAAGTTTAAATAATAATCACTAATAAATCATCTATCAGAGATTGGCATATAATATAACATTCTAATAATAATCTGTCGTTCCACTTAATACCTTTTGATCAGTTAAAATAGCTTCGAAAGTTTCACCGGATGAAGAAGATTGACACCAAACAAGAAGTACTTTCACATTTACGCTCCAATTACTCTGTAGGAATGGTATATGATTATCGATGAAATCAATAAATAAAGAAGACATGATTTTTTTAAAATTTGTAACGTAGATCCAAAATTTTAATATACAATAGTCAAGTGAGAACCACCCATATTTATACTTCTAAATAAACTCGTTAGTCAAGACAAATTAAATATTATGTCCTTAATTATTTGGTTAGTAATTTCCATTTTTCATATTAAGTTGTCCGAAATTAACGTAAATTATAATGGTAGGTATATATTTCCTTATTCATGTATACATTTCCATAATTAAACGTTAAGGAAGATTTACATAATTGAATTTCCATATTGTTAGACGTTAAGTACGATTTGAAAATTGACTATTTAATTTATTATTTCAAGGACTTTGAAAGTCAAGAGAAATTAATAAAAACGTTTAGTTATGTCACTCGATGTCTTATTAGTTCAACAATTACTTTTTTAAGGACTTTAACTTATTAATTCAACAATATAAGAAATCGTCTTTATTAATATAGTCCTTTTAAATGACTCAACAATATAAGAAATTCCATGACTGTTATTTTAAATTATTTTGGGACTACTAATATTCAAAAAAATATAGTCCATTTAAATTATTCAACAGTATAACAAATTAAATTTATTAATATAGTCCTTTTAAGTGATTCAATGGTATAAAAAATTCCAATATTTTTTCCCTAACTTTTATAAATTTAATAAAATTCGGAGAAATTGTTTTTTTGAATTTCAGTAGTCGACAAATTAAAATATGAATTTATAATAAAATAATTACCATTTTGGGTTAGTAATTGCACATTTATGAGTAAATGTATAATTATGATAAAATCGAAATTGATATGGATTGAATAACTTAATGCTTGCAATTAGGTTAAGAATTTTAGATTTGAGAATGATGTTTAGCAAGTTAGTTAAAATAGTTCATGGTTATTTGTTTATTTTAGAGATGAATAAAATAAATCAAAATTAAATTAAAAATCCAATCTTTCAATCAATCAAATTATAAGATTAATGTTGGAAGCTCCTATATGAATGACACATAAACAAATTTCATTTAAATGTACTTTGATTTAATATATAGAAGGATAATATTCGTCTTTTAGTTGCTCCTCTCCATTTAATTAGTATCTTATTTCATTGTTGTTTTGCTTTATAGAAGTTTTAGTCTCCATTGTTCTTTGTTTGCTCACTTTTGATTCTCATGCTTTTTAGTTATGCTTTCTTTTGTCTCTACAGAATTTTTGTTATAAAAGTTTCTTTGTACTCAACCAGACATATCATGGTACAAGGAGGGCCGGTCCTGGACTAAAATCCATAAAATTAGGGCTTTAAGCGCAACTTTTTTTAAATGCTTTAGGCAACAAAATCTAATGGATCGGGCCTGGGTACAAGTAAAATTATCCAATACAAATCTTATCACCTGAGTAGTTGATTGGTTGTTTATAGAATTGGTTTAGGAATTCTTCAATTGCTAGGTCTTCTTCCCACGTGTAAATATAAGAGAGTGAAGGTTTTCACTAGCGCCTAACGTTTTAGCTAAAGGAAGCAGATAACAAGTGACGGTGGCGGGTAAGCGGCGTATTAATAGTTAAGCGACGATGATAAACGGAGGAAACGGAGGAAACGTAGGAATCGTCAACTACCCTTAGACTTGTGTAGCCCGATAGGACTCCTTTAAATGAGTTTGACGACTAACAGCTAATACCTGCTATGTCAGCAACTCCTACCGATCAAGCAAGGAAGAAATCTCGTTGGACGGACAACTCCAACTCAAGCAGAGCTAACTATTGAAGAACTAACTGATAGAGCTATCAGAGAACAATAGAAACAAAGCGTACATAGAAAGTTCGCCCACTTTCGAGAGACCTTCGTTCCTAAGGACACGTTAGGAACTTCCCTCTTGATCAATAATTAAGTATAAATGAGTCTTTCCAGTTAACTATTAATCGAGAGAGGACCGGCCATGGATTTCCCCCAAGGTATGGATTGGATTTCGCGCTGAAGAAAATTGGTCTATCACTCTATCCCCGCTCCCCTATACGAAAACAGGAAACTCACACAAAACACATATTTGAGGTCTGAAGTGAGTCTGGAAGAAATGTCGAGCGAGAAGGACTCATTCGAACAATTCTAAAAGTAGAAACTATTTTAGTTTTGAGGTTAGAGAAAAGACAAGGGCAGAGTCAGACTGAGCCATCAATTACACTCATTCCAGCCGATGCTAAAACCAATGATGATAGAGTCTCTCTACATGAAACTGATTTAATCTTTCTTCCGCTTGATTTTAAAGTCGATCTTCTTGTTCGCAAGTTATTTATCAGTGACATTCACGGTGTTGTGTGAGATTTCCATCATACCTTTCGCTTCCATGTTATCTTTTCTTGCAACTATTGGGTTACAGAACCTTCATGATGGTTCTGGAACATTCTATAGGATAATCCTAATAGTATTAAGATAAATATTAAATAAGTTTATGATAAACTAGTATATAACTCATCTTTCTCTAAATAAAGTTATTAGAGTTATCATAAAAAATTTCAATTCAAAAACTTAAAATTGGAATTTGTTCAATGATATTAGATTAACGTACTACAGTAAATTTTAACTCTGACACTTTTTGAAATATGTATATATACTAGTGTATAGATTGTTTTAAGTTATAATGTACTTCGCGTGATACGCGAGTAAAAATAAAATATCTAGTGTCTAAAATTAATAACATGCATAATTATAGGTGGTACGTTTAGAGTAAATCCTCTTTAAATCATACGTTGGCTCGTGTTAATAAATTATAGATTAAAATCTTCGTTTAGTTTTTCATTTATTGTATATTTACCACAAATAAAAAATTCTTAGATTGTCTTAGATTACTGAAAAATTATAAATAACAATATTTTAAATGAAGAGAGTGTCTTTAAATNGTTTTTAAAAACTTATATTCCGAGCCTTAATTATTCTTACATGTTTGATAATTCTTTGATAGTGATTCGAATGTAAAAAATTAAGATGTACAAAAATTAAAACTTAAAATCAA
>OVAN01014446.1:0-12036 GCA_900406275.1 Anastatica hierochuntica | reverse complement strand
CTTGAGCTGAGCTCCAATTCAGCTTCTAGCACCAGCTGTGCTGCATCAGATCTCCTCTCATATGATTATTGGCACCATTGTCAAGGTACCATATATCATCCTCTCCACACTTTACCTCATACTTGTTTGGCAAGACTTTTTCTTCATTTAGATACACAACCTCGTGCATCATGAGTTCTTCTGCATCCTGAGTTTCTTCAGTCACATTCTCTTGAGCTTCCTGTAATTTAAGCAGACGATCTGGACACTGAGAGGCAAAGTGCCCTATCTTATCACATCAAAAACACGTAATTGTCTAAGCATCTCTCATGTTATTGGTCCTTCCTCGACCTCGACCTCTGTTGAAACGGCTTTCGCGTCCTCTGGCCTTATAGTCATAGCTAGACTCACAGCTTTGTTGAGAATCCATGCTGCTGTACATCAACTTATTCTGATCGTCAGGAGGCTCTTCTTCATCCGTGATGCGCTCTTCATAAACTTTCAAGCGATCCACGATGTCCTAAAAGCTTGTTTTCTTGAGATCCAAAACTTGTTCTAATGCTGTCACGATATGAATATATTTCTTTTGGGGAAAACATTTAAGAAATTTTTTAACAAGTTTTGTCTCTTCTATGGTTTCACCAAGGGCCGCAGACTTAGAGGAAATTTTTGATAATTTCCTTACAAAGTCATCTATCTTATCTATCTCCTTCATTCGAAGTCTATCAAACTCTGCCACAAGAGTTTGAAGTCTAGCCTCTTTGACCCTTTCAGCACCACTGTGTCTTGACTTGATCGTCTCCAATACCTTCTTTGCATAGTCCAATTCACCCACTTGTAGAACTAAGGCCTCGGGTATTGACTGGAAAAGCAGATCCATGGCTATGTCACTCTTTTCGCTATCTCCTTCTTCAGTTTCAATGATGTCCCAAACCTTATTGACTTTAAGTAAAACTCTCATTCTCATAGCCCAAACCGTGTAGTTGGTAGGGGTTAGAATTAGACACTTGATGGAGGAGGTACCTCCTTCTACGACCATCTTTGTTGTTGATGTTGCTGCTTCTGTTGTAGCGGCTGCTACAATATCTCTCATGCGTTCAGCTCGTGTTTATCACAAAAAATCTCGATTTCTTAAGGTCTTATTGACAAACAAAGTCTTTGGACTGTTTGGTGTATGTTAACGAGATCACGACTTTGATCTTGTATACCGAAACACACAAGGCAGTCAAGGAAACAAGTAACAGAGGATCCACGAGTTAACCGGTTTCAGAAGGCTTTGATACCAATTGTTGGATCTAATGTTTGTCAAAGATCGAAATACTTAAGAAATATAAGAACAACTCTTCTTATTAATTGAGAAAATCACTCAAAACTCTCTTTTTTGTCACCAAATCACTCACTCAAAACTCAATCTCACAAAACACAAGTTTCTAAAACTCCAAAACTCTCTTGCCACACACCATTAGCTCGATAGCTATATGTATACACAGTAATCACCTATTCCTAATCCAATTAGGCTAAGGAACTCATATTTATTTCTTAGATAACTTCTAAGAAATCTCTAGTAATTATCCATAACTTAATTGAACCTTTAGGTAACTTGTGGCTCAAACTTCTTCAAGCTTCTCCAATAAAAAACTTCTCTTTTTCGGTTCGACATGCCTAAAGTTTAACGAGTGTGGTCTCTATGTGATTGTTAGGAAGGATTTGTTATTTTTTGGTGTTTGACTCAAATCACATCCAACGGCTTAACTTGGGCCGCACACAATGCAACCTAACCTGAAAATAAGAAAAAGGTGAGTAACTTTGGAATTACTCGATGAAGGCTAGCAAAAATAATATTTGTGGTTTCGTGGTTTTCGGTGGAAAATTACGGTTTTGATAGAAAATCGGGGTTTAACAAGAAAATCTCGTCCTTGCGGAAAGTTCAGTTTTGCTGCATGATGGAAAAATTTAGATTTAATGAGAAAATCATAATTTTGATAGGAAAATACAGTTTTGACAGGAAAATTGAAATTATGACGGAAAATTTTAGTTTTACGGAAAATTTGCACGTATTGTTCGGAAAAATTGTGGTTTTGACGGAAGAATCATTGTTTGGTGAAAATTTGCGAATTGGTGGAGAAATTGTGGTTTATTGCGAAATTTTTTTGTTTTTATTAGAAATTCAGTTTTAGCGGAAAAATAGTATTTTGACGAGGATTGTAATTTTAGAACGAAAATCATGTTTGACGAGAAATTGCGGTCTTGGATGGAAATCACAATTTTGGCGGAAAAATCGCTAGTTTGACAAAAAATCTGTCAGTTGGATAGAAAAATTGCCTGACCTATTTGACTTATAAAAATCAAATATCTAATTATATATATATATTTATATTTATATTTATATTTATATTTATATTTATATTTATATGAATTAATATAAAAAAATTTGGTACCCTATTACTCTATTGCGTTTATCTAATATGGTTTTGTGTTAAAAAATTTATTAGGAAAAATGCACATATCCCTATATATATATATATATATATATACATATATATATAGTAAACACATGTCTATGTGTATAGACGATAGCAATGTAAAACCACACCACATAGGAATAATGAGTTGATCTCCAAAACTCATGTAAGATTGTCCTATGCCTTTATTCTTAAAAATATCATAGACGAGAATGATGGAAACAAGTGTGGTTTAGACCATGATACGAGAATGATAGAATCCAACTATAAGCTCTCACTCGAAAAATGACAAATCAAATTGTCATAATGCCTTGAATCTGCCGTTAACAAGGATATTTAGGTATCAAGGATCAGTCGATCTATGCATAGGACGAATCTGTGTATTCTGGTAGAAGGACAAGGATCGACCGATCCATGTCACAGATTGATCGATCCATGCCCACAGATTAACCAATCCATGTTAGAATCGAGAAATAGGAAATTTAGCCTTCTAATTTCCTATAAATATAAGAGGGTATTTGACCCCTAAGACTTAGCACAAAAATTGTATGTTTTTACAACCTCCATTAATAAAGTACTCTTTTTTTTTCGTGGACGTAGCCCTAATGGTGAACCACGTTAAATTATGTGTCGTTTTCTTTACAATTATCAATTTGTTCTTCTGCTTCTTCTCACATTAGTAATAAGTAAATTGATGTCTGAGCTTTTGGATATAGTCTTGTGAGAAGATGCTTGGGATAACTATGAAGATCAACAAGTTTACTGGAAAGAACAATTTCATTCTCTAGCGAATCAAGATGAAGGTGTCACTAAAGAAAAGGGTCTCTGGGTACCATTTTCAGGGAAGAAGGCTGAAACTGTTATATCTGAGATAAAAGGTCTGGAAGAAAAGGCGTATTCAACAATCTTGTTGACTTTGGTCGATGAAATCATTATCGAAGTTTCTGGCGTCGAGTTTGCAGCAGAACTATGGTTGAAATTAGACAGCTTATATATAAAAACGTCTTTAACTAATAAACTATTTCTGATATAACATCTTTCTCTGAGGATGTAGGAAGGTGCAAAGCTCCAGGATCACCTTGACAAACTGAATCCGGTATATTTAAATATCAGGAATATCGATGTCAAGGTGGAGGACGAAGATGCATCGCTTATTTTATTGGTATCTTTACCAATTTCGTATGAGAACTTTGTTCAATCATTCATTGGAAGCGAAGATTCGATCAGTCTGGAGGAAGTTACGTCAGCACTTCCTAGCAGGGAGTTGTAGCACTGACATTTGGTTCTGGTACATAATCAAACTTCTATATTATTTTTCAATGTTGGAAAGAACTCTGCCAAAGAAAAAACGTTGAAGGACATGAAGGTGTTCTCAAGAGGTCATAAACCGAGTGATGTTTACAATTATTGCAAGGAGAAAGGGCATTGGAAGTCTGATTGCGCTAGGAAGAAGATGCTATATGATTTGTTGCGATTGTAGAGAATGAAACGAATTCTTAAGAAGAAGATATTGCTCTTGTTGTTTATGGACAAGTTTATCCTAAGGTTGTGTGGGTTTTAGATTCAGGGCCTCCTATCATATGTGTCCAAGGAGGGAGTGATTCTCGTAGTATAAGGAGGTACTTGATGGCAAGATTAAGATGGCGGATGATCGTGTATGAAAGATTGTTGGTATTGGGTCAGTCAAGCTCAAAACATATGATGATAGAATATGTACACTAACAGACGTTAGGCATGATCCATCGATGGAGAAGAAGTTTATCTCGGTTAGTCTTTTGGATTGCAGAGGTTTCAAGTATTCGGGTAGAGATAAAATTCTAAATATGTTCAAGGGTTCAAAAGTGATTCTGAGACGTTTCATTTGATGTACTTTGTTTTAGGTGGATGGTTCTAGTGACACAAGTTTAGTAAATGTTGCAACTCTAGAAATTTGTGAAGAAGACCTGACAAAGCTATGGCATATGAAACTTGGTCATATGGGCCAAAATAGGGATGCATATTCTATCAAAGCAAGATCTTCTATATGGTCACAAGACCAAGAGTATGGAGTTGTGTGTTTGGGAAGTTGCATAAGAAGATGTTTCCTAAGGCTATTCACAGAACAAAAGGCACGCTGGATTACATCCATTCAAATTGTTGGGGTCCATCAAGAGTGGACGATATATTGTCCTCCTTTTGTCATGAGTATGGTCCTAATTTTTTTCTTAAATAAGTTTTCTACAGTGCTTGGAAGGCTACAAAGTTGTCCTTGACCTAGGATTTTAAGTGAAGAGGGAACAACCATGTATAACGGGAGAAATAATCGACAAAAATGATATAATATTTGTGGTTAGTTTTGGACACATTGGGAGAAGTCCAGTAATTTCTAAAAATATATAAATGAGATGGATTTAAGAAGATGTTTAAAACAAAAAATGGCATCTTATGGTTTTTAATAATCAAGCAATGAGAAAAAAACAAAAGATGCTTAAAAGAAGCACTTCAAAGTAACTAATATTTGGAAATAATAGTGTTTAAATTGGAAGAGAAAGATGACCTAATCGAGAATGCCATGAGGATAACATATCCTTCAGATTTGGTGTAACTGAGAAAGTAGTAGCAGCTTGAGCACTCTTAATCGGACACTCATAGAGCTCATCCTTCATTCGACCATGGAGTTATGGGACCCAAGTTCGTAGATCCTTTCACTTAAAAAGACGAGGGAAAGAATTCCACAAATACATTATTAGAGTTGCAAAGGCGATAAATGTATATAAGATTCTTGTTTATATCATGCATACAAAAGACTTTATGCAATAATAATTGACGCTAATACAAAGGTAATAAAGTGGAACAAGTGTGAGATATCGCAAGGCTTGAACCATCGACAATCATCACATCATCGCCCTCATGATTAGTGTTGAATCCAAGAATTCATTTCATAGGGGAAAAATATAAATTACGAAATAAAATATTAAGAAATAATATTATCTCAAAACCGCAAAAACTTCTACATATCTACTCTACGCTCTTTCATCTATTGAAAATTTTTTTTATCACATCTTCATTTGTAATCGCCTCGATCAACTCTTTTTCAATATAGCATATTAAACAATCATCCAAAAATTGGTCACCTTTTCGCTTGCTTCATTGCAAAAAAACACAATTTGACACTTGTCGTAGCAACTGGCAAAGTTAGAACTAACTTCAAAAGTCTATATATCAAAGGATGTGCAAGATGCTTTTGTGTTTCCACCATCAAACGAGAAAGATCTACAAGGTTCTTCAAATTTTTAAACAGTTCATCAATTTCACATTTTCAATGTAGATTCCAAGTTGATGCTTAATAGATAAGCGCTCCATATAATCGAAGTCATCCAGATAAAACTCAATTAATCTCAACAACTTTGACTTTTCTATGTCTTCAATGTCTCTCTCTCTAACCTGTAAAAGATAAACCAAAAAACATCTTCAATGTCTCTCTCTCTCTCTCTAACATGTAAAAGATAGAAGTAAGAGAACATGAAGAGTGATCAGAGAACATGAAGAGAGGACAAAGATCACAATGTGTTATTTGTTTATAGATTAAATAATATATTTTTGATTTTGAAACTTTGGATCTATGAGTTTATCTAATATGTAAATTTTGTAATTATTCAAATTTCTTTAGAATAAAATAAAAAATGGAAAATGAACTAGAAAAATTAAAAATAGGGTGTCACTCAGATTTTGGATATTTTTGCTTTATGATCATGTTTAAGCTTAAATAAAAATAAAAAGCAGCTATTCCTTGGAGGTCAGAGCAACAAAGAATCTATGGAGCTAGAAAGATTGAGTTTCTCTTTAGGCTCTCATCCGATTAGATACCTTGGCCTTCCTCTTATGCATAGGAAAATAAGGGTCTCTAAGTTTGCTCTCTGATTGATAAGCTCACAAAGCAGTTTAGGGTTTGACAATAAAAGCACTCTCCTTCGCTGGCCGCCTGCAACTTCTGGACACTGTCATCATGAGCACTCTTAACTTCTGGTTCTCTGTCGACTTCCTGTATCAAGACCCTAAAGTCTCTTTGCTCTAGATTCATGTGGTCTGGTAATGTCGTTAACTCTCACAAGGCCAAAATTTTTTGGTCGACTATTTGCTTGCCAAAGAAAGATGGAGGGTTAAGCCTAAGGAAGCTTCAAGCGTGGAATACAACATCGATCCTTAAGCTCTACATGTTGCTCTTCTCTAAGAGTGGATCCCTTTGGGTTGCTTGGCACAAACAACAACATATGAAAAAGTGTTGCTTCTCGGAACTTACAGAGAACAAAGCTGGCTCGTGGAATTGGAATTCACTTCTACGGATTAGGGACATTGCTCGATCCTTCATATTGTGTGAATTTGGAAATAGTCAGGAGGCAAGCTTCTGGCACGATCAATGGACTCCATTTTGGCCCTTTCATCAACTTCTTCGGAATGGAAGGGCCGGGATCTCTGGCCATTCCCTCCAATCTAAGGTTGGTGATGTTCGCGAGTCTCTTGGTTGGAAACTTCCTCCACTGAGATCTTATCAGGCTGCAACACTCCACATATATCTTACGACCTTAATTTTTCCCTCTCACTCTGTGCAAAATGATGCTTACTATTGGTGGCTCGGGGAAGAAAAATTGGACTCTTTTGACATGTCCAAAACCTAGAATGTCTTGATACCAAGCACTAACATAGAGTCAAGGCACAACTACATCTGGTTTAAGGGACCTACACCAAGAAATACTTTCACAATGTACCTTGCTCAACTGAATATATTATGAACAAGTTGAAGACTATGCTCATGAGGTATGTGAATCCAGCCACTATGTTCGCTCTGCTCTTCTTTCGAGGAAACAAGAGACCATCTCTTTATGCGTTGTGAATTTAGTGAATCCATATGACTTCTCATTCAGGATAGACTGAAGTTGAGAAGAGCAATACTCAGGGGCGACCTTGAGTCCAAGCTGACCAAGTTTGGACTTGCGGCCCTGTTATTGGTTATTGTTATAGAAATTTATCGGCCCTCATTTTGTAGGATAAAATCTCTAGTAGCTCAGTTGGTAAGAAGTACCTTCATACTTTCCAAAGTGAGCAATTTAACTACTTCTAGTGGACATATGCTATGTTTTTATTTTTTAATGGTTTTCATAACTTAAATTGGCCCAAAAAGTTTAGGCTTGCGGCCCTAATAATTCACGGGCCGGCATTGGCAATGCTCATTAATTGTTCAACCCTGCTATGCTGGACCAAAACCGATTTTGAATATGTTCCATCATTGCTTCATAAACTTTGAGTTCAAGCTGCAATTAATCATATCTGGAAAGAGCGAAATAATAGGTTGCATACCAGGTATCATTTTCTCCAACGATTGTGTTCCAAGCGATTGACAGAGAGGTTAAGTGGGGGTTTATTAGTTTTTATGTTTTGATGGATTTGAAAATCCTGCTCAATTTTAATTTTAATGTATAAATCCAAATATTTCAAACAAGTGAATTTTTAAAGAGAAAAATGGATTACAAACTTAATCAAACAATGTATGGGAAGACAAAAAAAAAATCAAGAAAGAGAAGCAAGACAATAAAATGAAGCCCGATAAAAAGAAGCATAAAAGAAGAAGAAATGAAAGCTATCAAATAAATATCTAATTTAGACGAGCATGTGCATTACGATGCTGTTAAAGTGATCCATCAACTAGGTATGAAAAATGTATTCATAGCACGACTAGTGATGAACGTTATGTTGAACTAAATGTAAATTCATTCGATAACACGTTTTATTTTTTGTTGTTAGAATTTATTATTATTAGATTTTTTTGTCGAACTAGATTTTATCTAAATAATTCATAATTAATAAAGTTTTTTTGTTTATCTCTTGCACAAATATCATGATTAGTAGCCATATATGTTTTATATTGCATGTATTATATTTTTTAATCTTTAGTATATCAACTTTCAAAATACATATCGAACCTTTGTAATTTTGTATTTAACACTTATAAATCCACACAAATCCAATTCAAAATAAAATCTATATACAAATTTTAACTATTGATTAACACTTGACTTTAATTTGGATTTCAAAATCATAAAACCAATATCATTTGATTTCAGCATGGATTTTAAAATCATAGATACAATAACACATTATTGATTTAAAAATTCAAATACATTAAAATCATATAACCAAATTGCGACACAGAAAAGGTTTCAAAAATCTAATGCTATGGTGTCTGTCATGAACAAGATTTAGGGGGTGATTGGCTCTTGAAATGTGAAGACTTTAAGGCATTTGAAAGTCTTTACAACATTTTTTTCACCCAATCATTTAAACTTTAAAAATTTTACAGTTTTAAAAGTCTCTTTTTAACTGCCTTTGTTTTTTCCAAAGTCATGTACACGTGACTTTTAATACAAAATTTTCTCTCCATCATTTTTTCTACCCCAAAATTATTATATTCTATTTTTTAATTTACATATAATTTATTATAACCAAAAATTTAATTGATTAAAATTTATCTTTTTATTATCTATCTTACGAAATCCATCTTGTTATATCTTAAAAGCTTTTGAATATATTATAAATTTATACTCTAATACTATAGTTCTATTATATATTCAATAAACTTTCAAATTCAAAATATGTGGAAATGTTGCTTTTAGAATTTACTTATAACACTAAAATACAACAACTAGTGTGTAATTTTTAAACTAACAAAATATAACATGTATTATGGTTTTCATAGGCTAACTTTTCTTTTACCTTCATGTTATGACGAATATTTATGCATTTTAGCATGAATTGTAAATTTCTATATATTGTTATCTATGTATTTTAATTTAGTTGTATTGAATTAAAAAATTATTAACGAACCATTTTTTTTCCAAAGGCCTCTAATAAAAACCATAAATATATAAATATATTTTAGTAGATTATTTTTTTAAATTTTTTTTGTTTACAATTTATTTTCAACACAATTACTCTTTAAATATAGTATTAATTTTTCTATCCACATAATATAAACATTTCTTTCCATTTTATATCACTAGTCAAATTCTAATATTTTAAAAGAGATTTTCATATATTATGAAAATAGAAAATAAAACAGTTATATAGCTATCTAGATTTAAATTTGCTACGTTCATATTTTTCACCTAAATACTTTTAACATTCAAATCTTGCATAAGTTATATTTTGATTAAAATAAACATTTAAGTTAACGGTCACCGTTTTTACAGTTTTTATTAACAATCATACTTTTATTAGTGTTAAAAGTAAAAGTTATATATCTTACATCTAAAAGTCTTAACATTCAAAAGTCTTAAAAGTTTATAGCAAAAGTCTACACTCACACTTCCAACTTAGCTTCCCAAACTACTATATTGTTTTCCTTGATTTTTATTTGTTTTTGGCGAGGAAACAAAAGTAGAGGTTCTAATCTAAACCGCTAACTCATTTTTAATGATATTTATATGATTATCAAAAAAGAAAAATTGACACTAGAATATCAATTAACATAAAATAAAATTAGTAATAATATAATAAAGTAGGAAATTTTGAACAAATTAAAATAACTCAGAGATATGGAATCACGTAAATTAATTATATATGTATATATAATATATTATTTTTAATATATTAAAGATGCATTGCCACGTAAATTCAGAAAGAAACTAATATTGACTACAATAGGAACAAAAGAGATTCATTCAACTTTCTTAATAAATTGTCAGGCTGATAATTTTTTCTTTACTGGTCATCTCACCTGCTGAATCCGCGCCGAGTAAAAGTAGAAGAAGCGCGACAACAATGGCGAAATCTAGCGCCGATGATGAAGAACTCCGGCGAGCTTGCGAGGCGGCGATCGAAGGAACCAAACAATCGATCGTCATGTCGATACGCGTAGCCAAGAGCCGCGGTGTCTGGGGCAAGTCTGGAAAATTGGGTCGCCAAATGGCCAAACCTAGGGTTCTCGCTCTTTCCGGTGATCTTCTGATCCTTCAGATTTGATACCATTTCTTCGTTCACACCTTATTTTGCTTGCCAATTGCATTAGATCGGAATTTTTTCCCCCTGTGTAGTTTAAATTATTGAGTACAGTCGCAAAGTCGATTTTCACCAGTGATAATTTTGACATACTAAGATAAAGCATAGTAAGGGAATTTGCGGAATTCAAAATCCACAAAGTTCACTGTTCTTGGTACAAACTTGATTTTGATATTAGGTGAATTAATCCAGTGTCTGAAAACCTCCTATTCGAGTCACAAACGTGTTGGCTTATATTCTTCAGTGTCTTTTCTGTGTTCTGCTTTCTACAGTTAAGTCAAAGGGTCCACAGAAGAAAGCATTTCTTCGAGTCATGAAGTATTCTAGTGGAGGAGTCCTTGAGGTAGTCTTCATTTTCTTTATCCACTTGAGGCATGTTTTCACGAGAAACTTGCAATTTTTAACATTTTGATCAAAAGAGAAAAAAAAGATTGATCACTATCATATTTACGCATACCATCCAAGTTCATGTTGATTGATGGTGTTTTTAAATTCTTTGGTAATCCAGCCTGCTAAATTGTACAAACTCAAGCATCTTACAAAGGTGGAAGTCATAACTAATGACCCAAGTGGATGCACTTTTACACTGGTAAGATCACTCAGATGATTTTAATGAATTGGTCAATACGTAAGATTTCAAAAAGAAATGCATGCTTATTCAACATCCGTAGCTTGTAGTGTAACTGTATAAGAGTGTTTAATTGTAAATACTGTTCAGTATTCCCCTTGTTCCCTCTGTCTTTTCTAATGCATTTGCTAATGCAAAATCTTTTAGGGGTTTGATAATCTCAGGAGTCAAAGTGTGGCTCCTCCTCAGTGGACCATGCGCAATACTGATGACAGGTATTGCAGATAGGACAAACAAGATTTTACGGATAGATGAATAGTGGTGAACTCTTTCTTGATGTAGTTTTGCTAATTTATCACATACCTTTTTCTATTGGGATTTTAGGAACCGAATTTTAGTTTGCATATTGAACATATGCAAAGATGTATTAGGCAAGCTTCCCAAAGTCGTTGGTATAGATATCGTCGAGATGGCCCTTTGGGCTAAGGTATGGATTATAGCTTCTTCTGTCTTCAAATTTTTGTCCAGATCTCTGATTGAAGAAAAAAGTTTTTATATGTGCTTGTGATTCTCATTTTCCCTCTTTTTGTATTCACGAGTTCGTGTTCTATAATCATTTTATCTGCTTGTCTCTGTTTGTTTTCATATTATGGGTCTAGGATAACACTCCAGTTGTCACTACTCAAAGAAGTGCAGAAGATGGCGAGCCTGTTCCTGAAGCTGTAAAAGAAAGTGACTTAAAAGTTACTGTTGAGAAAGAACTAGTCTCTCAGGCTGAGGAAGAGGATATGGAGGCTCTCTTGGGAACGTATATCTTATTCTGTCCCAGTCATATTTTGTTTAAACCCTCGCATTTATTTATTAATTAGTATATGCTTGACAAAGTAGAACTTCTCTATCTACTTTGCGTTATTGTTGCAGTAGACTCCCCCTGCGTTAATCTTAAGCTTGTGGCACTAGGTCTTATGACTAAGATAGAGTTGCATCTATATATAT
>OVAN01014445.1:0-12037 GCA_900406275.1 Anastatica hierochuntica | reverse complement strand
CTTTGAGCGTGGTGGGCCTGATTGGATAATGGACCTACTTAAGATGCAGATAGGTGTGGCAGATACCTGTTGTTTTGTGTTTCCAGAAAGGTAGAAACGTGTGTGGTTTTGCCATTGTGTTGGTGAGGATAAAACGACAACTCATCTGTTGGTAAAACCACATGCAGTTCGCAGCTGACGTGTCGCCAAGAGAGGAGCTGTTGGAGGGATATTACGTGGACTAAAGCAGGAGGCAGAAGGAGCTTCTTTTTAATAGTTAGATATTTCATTTAAAATAAAACAATAAACAAAATTGTTGCATTTATTTGCCTAATTATTTTTTAATAATTACGAAACACTTTTATTGACTTTTCATCTTCAAAACTTTAATAATTCATATATTAATTAATGGTAATCTATTGCTTAATTTACAAAACATAGACATAAAATTATTCAGTGAGAAAGCTCATGATTTTATAAAAATAATTTTTAAAAACAATATAGCTATCATGTAAAGAAAAAAAATATTAGAATTATTTTTTAGTATTAATGAATATTTTTCTGGTAATGGATCTAAATTTATAGTAAATAACTTATTAATAAGAGAGTTTAATGTCATAAAAATTACATTGTAATCTACTTTTAAATTAATTAAAATAGGTCAAAAGTGTTTCACCAATAGCTTCATTCATCTAAAATTCCACTTTAAAATTACAAAGCATAAGGCAAAAAAAGTATTTGAAGAACCGTATAAATTTCCAAAAAAATGAATAAAAAGAACAATAAAAAGAGAAAAGATCATAAATATGCAAAGAAAAAATAATAGCTACAAACAGAAGAACAAAAACACAAGACATTAAAGATGAACATTATAAAAATATAAATGTAAATGAAATTCTAAAGTTAGAAACTAAAAAATCGTTAATAGTATAAGATTGAAATTTGAGTGAAGGAAAAGAAAAAATAAAAGTAATTCAAGAATTGTTAAATAAAAAAATTAGTATAGTTATGAATGCAAAATGCAATGGAAAAGCGCAATAAAATATTAGTGGTTAAAATAAAATTTTTTCATATTATATTGTATCTTAACATAATATGTGGAAGAAGATTCGCGCATTTGCGCGAGTTCTCTTCTAGTACTAATAAAAAGCTTAATAATAGTGTTAAAAAAGCTTAATACAAAATTTTAAAAACAATTATGCTCTAATCGGTGGCTTTTTTTTCTTATACCATGGGTCGACTCTGAATCTACTAAATTTTCATTCAGTTCAATGTTAGAACCCAAACTACACGAGGAATTTTCGTTCTTTCAGCTAAATAAACACCAATATTACACATCTTATGTTGTTGGAGGTGGTTTCTATTGAATCCTTGATAATATCCGATTCTACACGATTTTTTAATCTCTATATAAAGTTTTATTAGTATTTTTAAATATTTTTATGTTATGAAATGTAATTTTCCTATATTTTAAGTCATTCCAAGTCAGACTATACATTTTGAAAAACAGACATGATAGAATTAACAAGGTCGTAGATGAACCATCAGAGTCGCCTACTAGCTTCTGTGTTCCATTCCATGTGAATCGATTTGACGAAGCATTTGAGCACTAAATTAGTGTCTTATTTGATGTAGAAATACTTGGTCTCCCATTCGGTGACCTTGTTAGTGGGGAAGGATACGAGCTGAAGCTTGCCAAAGATATAGTATTGGTCGGTCTTATTAGGGTTTGTCTTGAAGAACGTCAACAACTTCAGTATTTGGACTCCCAACCTGAACACAATCTCTCCAGCTAGGACAAGGAGACCTACAATTTTCTTGATTCCACCAATAGTGAGCTGGGAGATGGCAATTCGACGCCAGTGACAATAGATGATAAGGAGATGAGGGATCATAAATCAGAGGTGGCATTCAAGGAGGAGTGATTTGTACAGACATAAATAGTCAAGAGGAGGAGTCTAGGATCGCTCACAAGGGCCTGAAAGAAAGAGCACCACCTCGTCAAGGATATCAATGGCTTCTCTTATAAGTTGGAGGGACTTCTCGGTGCTCACCGTCTTTCCAACGAAAAAGGGACAGGGAGATCATTAGGCGGCAAGGGAGAGGATCATGAGCCATCCTCTCCATGAGGATTAGTATCTGCAACTCTGCGCTCACCAGAAGTGGCTTCTGCTTTGTCACCAGAGTCAAAATCAGCGTGAAAATAAGGCAAAGTGACAAGGTTCTCCGAATCATCAGATTCAAGGAATTTTCTGGCATGATGATGGCCGTAGGAGTTAGATTCAAGGTTTTCTTGTAACGTCTAATCAGGGGAGACATTCTGGATAAGTTCTGGGAGAGGAAGCGTCTAGGGGAAGATAAAATCAAGGGAAGAAGCGCAACAGAGCATGAGAAAAGAAACAAGGAAAAGAGGTAATAAGCAAAGTTAAAAATCAAAGAAGAAAATGGATAAACCTTAAGCACATAAGAGAGGGAAATGTAGAGTCTCAGTATTTAAGAGACACTAGTCTTGAGGGTGACGTGAGCGGCGAAACTGTTTAAGTGGGCCCAAGTTAAACTGAATTAAATCTTCCAAGATCACAAATAATATCACTCAAATTGGGCTAGTTTAGTTAAGGAAAATTGTATATTCAAGTCAAATTAGAGTGCTTAATTTGGGAACAAGTAAATCAAGTTCATTAGGGAATCCGATCTCAGGGATGATTCGCCAATTAATTTGGGGGGGAGGCTCCGGTTGGAGGTAGGTTTTACCTCCCACACCCGAATCTGGTTCGAATTCAGGCTACCAGGATCAAAAGGACCCCAAGGCCCAGTAACAGAGAATAAGTGAAAATTTGGAGGGTCATAGACAAAGATTGGTCGCATGCCTGTTAAAAGAAGGAGATCAACCCACAAATTCAAAAAGAGTTTGATGCGCAGTTAATATGCATTAATTACAGGAAGATTTGCAGGAGTGGAAGATGTCGCTCTTACGATCCAGAAAAGAAGGCTATATAAGGAGGAGGGGGCGAAGGAGAAAGGAGCTAGTTTTTTTCCTGAAGTCAAATACAATCTCTCAATATTTAGATTGTAAAAGCAAAACATCTCTTGTACGATTCTCTAGGCATAATATAATAAAATTATTTTTTTGACAAAACTTGTAACGCAATCATCCTAAAACCTTAACCCTAAATCTGAGGTTGGTCCTTAGGTCCATCAATCGTCATCAAACTTTTTATTAAGTTAGATCCTCAAATAAGGACTGAGAATTACATACTAGTACATAATTGAAGTGTTCAAAAGATGAGTGTTAGGAAAAGGTTTTTAGCGAGGATGTTAGCCACCATATTTGATTGTCGTCAAACCAAAATTACTTGAACTTCTTTCAGTTTTTTCTTCCAAACATGTATTTCTCGTATCAGGTTATAATGAGGAAAAAATATTACCACCATTCAAAAATCTTTGGACAACTCTGTTTTCACCTTTGAAAATGATCCATTGATATCCCTAACCCGTAGTTGTTGCATTGATATGATTACCGCTTGTAATTCTGCTTCTAAAGAGTCATCACTCATCGAACCAATGGCGTGTTCTGATTCCAAGTGTGTGCCTCGATCATCTCTTACTATCCATCTTGTCGTAGAGGTCCTTCTTGGATGAAACCCAACATCAAAACTTCACAAAACCTTGACGACGTCTTTGTCATGTCAAACGTCTTGTATATCCAGTTGTGTTAAAAGATTCATCTCGAGGCATCTTATTTATCCATTCCTCTACATCTTGAATTGCTAATTTAGCATCTCCATCCCAATGAATTTGTTTCTTTTGAGACACCAAAATATTTCCGCTTTCCCAAAATCTCTATAGCATCCAAATAAATACTTATTTAGAAAAAATTGGTGGTTATCGAACAAGGTGACTGTTGTCGAGATTTTATCTTTAAAAGACACAAGAGTGTTCATCAACATTGAATCCATGATTTGTACTCCACGGCATACCGTCTGCGCATAATTACAAGAGAAAAAATGGTCTAATGTTTCCTATGCTTGCCAAAACCTTTTATAAATTGAATATGTCGTGATTCTTTTATGTCTCAAAATATTTCAACCAATATTGCATTTGAAAGAACTCTCCATACAAATATTTTAGTTTTCTAGAAATATTAGACTTCTAAATGGCTCTTAAAGTTGATATATTTCAGAGGAGGTAACACTTGAATATCTTGATTTGTATGTCAAGCAAGTCAATAATCTGATTTTACGGTGTAAATGCCTTCATAAGTATAAGACCAACTCATTAAATCTATATCATGTGTAGAGCTTAATATCAACTTTCGTATGATGGCTACGTCTTCTTCTTTGATATTTGCACAAATTATATCCATATCCTAAACCATTTTGTTTTGTATTGTTAACTCTTCCATCATTGTTATGTCTGTAAGAGGACCATAGTCATGTTGCAGAGGTCTTCATGGGAGGACGGGTAACCAATTATCCATCCATATCTTGGTATGATATCCATTAGCAATCACCACTCCCATAATTTTCTTGACCAAGTATCATCCCTCAAGTAGATATCTTCATATGAATGATGGTTTTGTACCGAGATTTTCTAATAAAATTGTAGTCTCCGCGAAGTATCTTCCTTTTAGAACTCTCGCTAAAAGTCAATGTGGTTCTTGCATTATTCTCCTTATTTTTTTTCATGCATAGCTATATTGAAATCTTCAGTGTTCCAAAATCCTAAACATCCTTCTTTCCTAGGTATGCCTAATCTATTCCAAAGTAACCAATGCATTCCTTTCTTGTCTACTCCACCAGTATTTAGCTAACTATGTTTTGAGTTCTTCACAAAACCCTTTAGGAAGCTTGAAAAATTCATTTTATACAAGGAGTAACGTCAAAGCTACAATTTTAAGTAAAATCTCCTTACCTGCTTCAGAAAGAAACTTCTTGGACCAACTGCTTTTTCCTTTTATAACTTTCTCGACTATAAACTTGAAAACTCCTTTCTTCTGCATCCAACCTGTTCTAGTAATCCCATATGCTTCCTGTTTTCACTGTCATTGTGAATATTCAATACCCGTCTCAATCTTTTTTTTACTTCATGTTCCACTCTTGATCTGAAAATGATTGCGGATTTATGTAGATTTACCTCTTGTCATGAGACATGTTCGTAATCACGAAATTTTTGCATAATGGTTTTACAAGACCTCGGATGGGCATGGGAGAAGAACAACACGTGGTCCGCAAACAAGAGGTTATATAGGATTGGACTGGTACTAATTTTAACCCCTTGAGTTTGTTCTTCATGGTCGTCTTGGATAACATATGAGTAAGAACTTCAGCACACATAATAAAAAGGTAAGGTGATAGCGAATCACTCTGTCCAATGCTTCGACCCAGTCTAATATCTCCACGTGGAGCACCATTGATCAAAACTAAAAAAGAGACTGAATAGACACAAGACATAACCTACACTATTTGTCTTTGATTAAATCCCACAACTTCCATTGTTCTTCTCAGAAAAATCCATTCCGATCTATCATATGCTTTAGTGATATCCATATTTATAGCCATTACCTTCTGGATTTCAACGAATGTTGAACCTCATGAGCTATAATAAGGTTATCCATATTATGCCTTCCCAGAATAAATGCTGCTTGGTTTTCAGAGATTATTGATAAAAGATGATGCTTTAGTCGAGATCTTAGACACTATTTTGTAGTTGATGTTACATAAAGCAATATGTCTAAAGTTTCTCATCCACGTTGGTAAGTCTTTCTTTGGTAGTAAGCAAATATTAGTGTGGTTGTGTACTAGATTCATTGCACCAGTACTGAAGAAACATGTAACCTCTTGAACAACATCATCTTTGATATGTGACCAAAATTTTTGAATGCTAGAAGCTGTGATGTGATCCGAGATAGGAGCCTTTGTAGAACTGATGTCAAAATATTGTCGATTTGTTTTCTTCTTCTGTGACCATGCTTGTGCATTTCATGTCCATGTCCTCTCTAACTCTTGTTTGGAAACCCTAAAAAACTAAGTCCAAATTAGCAGCCTCGAAAGCATTACTTGTAAAGGAGAAAGAGAAATAAGTCTCAACCACCTTTCTGATCTCTTCATCCCTCTGTAAATTGTATCAGAATTATCTTCAACAGTCGAGATTATGTTTCTTGCATATTTCGTCTTTGTAGCTACATGGAAATATTTAGTGTTTCTATCTCCAAGTGACAACCAATGATTCTTGCTTTCCAGCTGCCATTGATCCTTTTTAATATTGTTCAGCTTTGTGCTTGAGATGTCTTCATTGGTGTATGCTTTATCTAACTTTCTTCTTGAGATTGACAATCATTATAGCCGCATTTGGTTTATCCATGTGCTTCAAACTGGATATAGCTTTCCTGATTGTGAAAATTTTTGTCTCGAAGGGTTCATTACAAAGTCCCGAATCCTTCCCGATATTGATAATCGTTGATATGAAATTTTTGTCTTTAACTAAGTTGTTATCATATCTAAATTTTCTTATGTGGTATGCCAGATGTCTTGAAAGCATAATGATAAGCGCTCTAGTCAGTTCCTTCGAAGGGTAAAAATTCCAGTAACATTGTTGGGTAGAGAGCTATCAGAGTTTGCCATTACACGATCAAGGCAACAACTTACATGATGATTATGTCATGCATCGGTCCACAAGAACATGTTGCCAATGCTCTTCAAGCCATGAATATTGTAGGCATATATTCTTGTTCTAAGTTTTGTAAAGCTACAATTTGGCATACGAGGACCACCTCTCTTCTCTTAGTTAATGGTAATTTTATTAAAATCCTCAACTATCAACCAATGGCTAGTTCGAAAAGTCGATATGCGTTGATCATTCCCATAAGTGATATTGTTGGCTTGAATCAGGGTGACCATACGCAAAGAAAAATCGAAAAGACTTGCATTGAATTCAACTCGACATTGTACAAGATTTAGAGAAGAAGAACCAACATAATTATATTCCTTACGTAACATCCTAATGCCGCCGCTGAGCCCCTGAAGAGGTACGGTGAAGTAGTAGTCATATCCAATATCACAACATTGATCTCTGATATAGTCATCACTTTTCTTAGTTTTAGCAAGGCATATAATGTCCAGGAGATACTTTCTTCATATCTTCATAAGGCGTCAAACTCACTACAAGAAAACAGATGGTTAAAAACGACGGCAATCGTCGTAAAATCGTTGTTAAATAAAAATAACGACGGATTTACGATGAAAACGAAAATGTTGTTAACAGATCGTCGTAATGTAAAAATCATCGTAAATTCGTCATTAACTTAACGACGACAGGATTTCGTCGTAAAATAATTGTTAATATTTCGTCGCAAAATCGTAGTAAATTAACAAGATTTGAACGACGAAATTAGTTTCGTCTCTAATTCATAGTAAATATCAAGTAAATTAACGATTTATAAACAACTAAGTTGAAGCTCGTAATCGTCGTTAAATCGTAGTTAGTTTACGATGATTTCACGACGTGTGTACAAAACAATTGTCCTTAAATCATCATAAATTAACTACGATTTAACAATAATTTTTTTTTAATATACGTCGTTAATTCGTTGTTAAGTAACAACGTTATTACGACGATACTTTAATTAAAATTAACAAAAAATCAAAATTAATATTTCTAAAATAAATAATTAATAAAATTAAAAATAGAAAAATATATATAAATTTCTAAAAAATCCTACAATATCAAAATAAATAATATAATATCAAAACTACATAAATCCTAGATCTATGGATCTATTCCTAGATCTACATCGTCAAATTACCCCTCTGGGGGATTCTCCAGATCAATGGGCGGCGGCTGTTGCTGCCCCTGCTCCTGCTGCCGCGGCTCGCGCACTACCTTAGCTTTGATCTGGCCCATCAGACGAGCAATATTCGGATTGTCCACTGAAAGGATCCCGAACATCTTGTCGTAGAAGCTGAACTGGCGATCGTACTGCTCTTGCTTTGACCGTAGATCCGCGATCTCGGCGTGCGCGGTCTTCAGCTTGTTCTGCATAGCTGCCTGCTGGGTAGACGCAACTCTGTATGACGACGACGACGCTAGGACATCCTAAATGGAGTCCATCCCCAAAATTCTCGCTTTTTTCTTGAGAGCAACCTAAAAAAAAATCAAAAGTTAAAATAATTTTAAAAAGAATAAATAAAAAATAATGAAAAAAATAACGATTTACCTCTTCGAAAATCCGATCAAGCTCAAGGGTGGTCAGAGGCTCGGCCGGTTGAGCAGTGGCTCCGGGCGAGAGCTGAGATCTCTGACTCTCAATCTTCATCCACCTCGCCTCAACTTGGTTGTAGATCCTCTCCGACTGTGCATCTACAAACTGCTCGTTCTTCCATTTGTGCGTCTTCTCGAAGACCTGGCTGACAGACGGAAGATAGCCTAATGTCTTGGCCTGCAACAAAATAAAAAAAATAATTAAGTAAATTAATAATATTGTATATTATGTATTTAAATTAGTAAAGTAATTAAAATTATATTATTTAGAAATTACTTACCATCTCAAGGCGTTGGCCAACGAAAGAGATCTGACCAGAAGTGTGAGACATCTGCTTCTTGGTGCTATCTGGAGCAGTGGTGTTCCGTGAGATGGAACACTTAGTCGTAATCGATGCGGCATGTGCATCGCTTCAGTAGGCCTTAAGGCCGCTCCACACCGTGGTAGACATGAAGATGGGCTTCGCGAGGTCTCCCTTCTGCTCGAACTTCTCCTTCCAGTCGGAGACGGTGTTGGCGAGCCTCAGTTTCGCCCACGCGTAGAACTCCGTCTTGACCTTCTCGTTGATAGAGATGTCCCAGTGCCACTTTTGATGAAAAAAAACAAAAAAATGATTAACACAATAAACATGTATTTATTAAATAAATAAAGTAATATAAATAAATAAATATTAATAACTTACCGCGAAACACTTTAACCTCACTTTTTTCTCTCTCTCGCGATGGTGGTTGTAACTCACTAATTAGGGTTTCCCGACGGCGGATGGGTCGGCCGCCGACACACACAGCGGCGGGTGAGTCGCCTGGTCTTTCTGGGGTCTACAGAGTGGGTGGTTTGGTAATTGGAGAAACGATTTGGTATTTCAGTGGGTATGAGTTTTCAATCTGTGGGGTCTTTGGGAGATCGTTGGATATTCTGGAAAGATCGGACGAGATATGCCACGGGGGGAAGATCTGGAAGGTAATCGATCTCTTTCTCTGGAGATCGTGGCGGGTACCTTCCAGCGCAATCTCAGTTTTAATCACATCTCACGAAAAGGGAAGTGGGAGATATGGATGGGATCTGGGAGGATCAAGCAGGAGGTTTAGTTTCCTCTCTGTAATCGCCGTTAGGATCTTCGAGATTGGGTTGAGGATCTACACGGCTGGCCTTAGGTTATTACGGAGGATATACAGGGGTTGCGTTTTAGCTATAAAGTCAAGTGGCCAACGATTTGTTCAGCATCACGCAAGCTTTATGGGTTTCATTTTGGGTTCTTATCTCTGGTTTCTGGGTTGGTGTGAACAACTCACTGCGGTAGTAGTTCTGTGTTTTCTGGGTTCTCGCCTCTGGTTTTTTTTTGTTGTCATCTTTGGTCTCTGGCTTTTCTGTTGGTTTGGACATCAATTACAATGGCTCAATTGGGTGGTACCAGTGGCAAAGCAGTGGTTCGTACAGCTGTCGTAAGACTTTCGGCGGCGGGAATTGCTCAGAGGGTGAAGCAGTTTTCCTTGAATTTGATAGGGCAGCTTATGAACCCGGAGGTCCAGAGAATGGAGAGTCTTATTGCTAATTTACCGAAGATATGGCGGTTAGAAAGCAAAGTTGAAGGCAGAGAGTTGGGCAATGGTAAATTCCAGTTTATGTTCCTCAATGAAAGGGATCTCTTGGATGTATTGAGCTGGGGACCGTACCATTTTGATGGTTGGATGGTGGCTCTTGTTCGCTGGGAACCGGTGGTGCTGCCTCACTATCCCTCGGCTATAACTTTTTGGATTACTGTCAATGATGTTCCGATGCATTTATGGGCAGAGGAGACAATACGGGCTGTGGGTCAAGCTCTTGGTGAGGTCAAGGATTTCGATGCGGACTCTGGTTGTGTCTTGGTGACGGTAGATGGGTCTAAGCCGCTTGTTTTCACGATGGTTGTCCCATTTGAACACGGCGAGGAGATTACAGTAGGCTTGAAGTATGACAAGCTGTCGGGTTTCTGCAAAAAGTGTCACAGGTTGTCACACGATGTGTCGGTTTGTCCGGAGCTGTCTGTAAATCAGAGGCAGCGGGGTCAGGCAGCGGGGTCAGGCAGCGGGGTCAGGCAGCGGAGGTCCCTTCGGAGGAAAATTCTTTGCGGGAGACTAAGGTCCAGGAAGGTACGCGAAGGCTCCCGGTGAAGAGAGCTTTAGATTTGGACTTTATCAGTAACATAGATGGAAGAAATTCAGGTAGAAGTGGGAAACACATAGTTTCTATGAGTGCTCAGGATAGGGGCAGCAGCTCCTATGCCGAGGTGTTGCAGCGTACATGTGATTCTATTGGCCAAAGACAGGGTCGATCTAAGGGGTATAAAGCTGGTCACTATGGGAATAATTCCAAGGACACTCGGCCTAAGGCGGGTGCTAAGTTTTATGGCCAGCAAAGGCGCCAACCTTGGCCTAAGCCTTTGTACTCCGGTGGTTAAGGTACTGCTCAGCAGATGCCTCTGGTGGCTGGAGCTAACTCAGGTGACATTTCTTTGATCTCAGGAAGTCAGGATCCACCGGCTTCAGGTATTGAAAAAGGTAAAGGTTTGGCTGTTGGTGACATTGATGGAGGAGTAATTGCAAGTACAGAGGTTGTTCTTGGGGACAATACACTGGATGATGATGATCTTCTCATCGAGGAGGGAGAAATGCTAGATGAGGAACACAGGGATGATGATGATGATACAGTCGCTTTACTGGCGGAGGACGAGGATCCGGAGGGCTTGGAACAGGAATTGGATGAGGAGCTATGGAATACTGAGCAGGACTCTGGGTCTTTGGCTGTTGTAGAGGAGGATGGCTCTGCCAATGTTACGGCTGTGACGGAGGGTGTTGAGCAGGTGGCTCCCGCTGGTGATTCAGGTATGAGTGGTCTTGACTCTCTTTCATCCTTGGGAAAGGCAAGTTCTGCCTCTGGTATTCTTAGCATTGGTTCTGGTAATGGTTTGTCACGGAATGTTGATGGGTTAGCTTCTGGTTTATGTGATATAACTCTTAACAGTAAACCACCTGGTTTGGCTAAGAGTTTTAGAAGTCCCCGGAAAATTATAGGCATGAGTTCTAAAAAATCAAACATGTTACAGTTGGTTTCGCCAAGGCAGCGTATGGTTTCTAAGGGTAAACTAAATAGGGTGTTACATGGATCTAAGGTTTTGTCTACTCGTGTTACAGGAGGCCCGACGGTGGGTATTGCGATCAAAGGAGGTACAAAAGGCGTAGCACTTCCTAAGGCATCAAGGAAAGGGATGGTGGACCCCCTGAAACCACTGGTTCGCCCGTGAAGATTCTGAGCTTGAACTGTCAAGGTCTGGGCGGGGATTTGACAGGAGACACTTTGAGAGATCTGTGGAGGAAGTTTAGGCCGGATGTTTTGTTTTTATCTGAGACAAAACAATCTTTTTCTTGTTTACAAAAATTCAAAGTCGAATTTGGTTTTAATAAATTGTATACCGTGGACCCGATTGGTTTAAGCGGTGGGCTTGCTATTTTTTATTATAATGAAATAAATTTAGATGTTCTCTTTTCTAATAATCGTATTATCGATGTTAATGCGTCTTTTTATGGTTTTAAAGTTTCAATTTCCTTTGTTTATGGGGATCCCGTGGCCGCNAATAATCGTATTATCGATGTTAATGCGTCTTTTTATGGTTTTAAAGTTTCAATTTCCTTTGTTTATGGGGATCCCGTGGCCGCGAACAGGGGTCTCGTTTGGGACAAACTGGAGGAAATAGGGATGAATAGGAAAACCGCGTGGTTGATCATAGGTGATCTTAATGAATTAACCGGGAATCATGAGAAAAAG
>OVAN01014444.1:0-12037 GCA_900406275.1 Anastatica hierochuntica | reverse complement strand
TTTAGAAAGAAGCCTCTGTGTTTCTCTACTAACAACACAGAGGTTTAAGTATAGGATCATGCATTCAATTAAATTCAATTGACACCTACTCTATCGATTACAAAACAGACATGAGTCTATCTCAGAACAGATAGACTCAATTAAGTTTTCTACTCAAGTAGAAAACAGTCTCTTCATCACAGTTAGAAACAATTAAATGGATGATTAAGTCTTGGTTAGTATTGTAGACCAAGACCTAGTAGTAAGTTTGGTTTAGAGTATACAGTTAGAAAGTTCACTGTTCAAACTAGAAAGTTTGATTACATAGTAAACTCAGTTCACATTGAACTTATGTTTTTTAAAACTCAATTTAGAACTACATTATATTTCTGATTGAAGTTATGTTTTTTAAAACACATTTCAGAACTACATTTATGTTTCAGATTGAACTTATGTTTTTTAAATCTCTTTTAGAACTACATTATAGTTCACATTGAACTTTATGTTTTCAAAAATCATTTCATAACTACAATATAGTTGACATTGAACTTTATGTTTTTAAAACTCAATTTATAACTACAATATAGTACAAATTGAACTTATGTTTTTTAAAACTCAATTTAGAACTACATTATATTTCATATTGAAGTTATGTTTTTTAAAACTCATTTCAGAACTACATTTATATTTTAGATTGAACTTATGTTTTTTAAAACTCATTTAGAACTACATTATATTTCAGATTCAACTACTGTTTATAAAACTCATTTAGACCTACCAGTTCTCAATATATGCAGATTAAACTATGAAAAGCAGAAGAAAACAAACTCACCAGACACTCTGTGATAACTGCATCTCTTCTCTTAAACCCACTTGAACATTACCACCATACAGATTGAGACAACTACATTGAGCAGCACAGATTGAGACAAACTCACCCCTCCTTTCTTCTTAGCTAACTCCCACACTGTCTCCTCTAGCTTAACCAGCCTCTTCTCAGTCTCATTATGTTGATCCTTAACCCGCCTAAGTTGTCCTTGGAAGTCACTCAACTCCTCCATTACCGCCACATCCCACCATTTCCAGATATGGCAGTCTCCATCATCAGCATTCTCACAGGAGAAGTACCTTCTGCCTGGATCTTGCTTTGTGTAGGATGTTTTAACAACAGGCTGGGAACCACAGTAGCATGTTGTAGGGATTCCTTCATCAGCCTTAGGATGAGGATCTGCCATTTTATGGCTACTCTCAGTTACATTATTGTAGAATTCAGCTTCTGCTTCAAGAAGTGAAGTGACATCTATGTCATACTCATCTGATGATGAAGGCTGGTTGTAGCTATATCTTCCCATGTTTCATTAACCTAAAAGCAATTTACAAGTTAGAAATTAAAACAAGATATGCCCAAAATCGATACGACTCTTTCAACAACAAACTATGAAGAAGATATAAAAGAAGATATGCCCAAATCGAATGAAACACAAATCGGCAGAGTTCTTTGTAAAGAATGTGACTTATGCAGAATCTGATGGAACTCGAAATTAAAATCAAAATTAACGAATCTGACTTATTAACTCAGATCGCTCGACTCTTAGAACAACAATCTAAAATATGCCCAAATCGATTGAAACCGTTATCGATAGCAAACCCTAACTACAGACGAAAAATTCCCAAATCGATTCAAAACCCAAAACTGAACCCTAAACGCGATGAAAACAACATGGAACCTAATCTAAATCCATAAATCAACAAGATTGGGGCTTCGATTTACCTTGATTAGACGAAGACACGATCCCAAAATCGCCAAACGCTTCGCCAAGAGAGAGTTTTTTTTCGTGTGTATCGCGAATGAATTTTTTTTTCTCCAAAGAAATGATACATGTCTCCACAGAGCCAATGAAAAATGGCCACGTGTTTAAAGACTCGGTCCGTAAAACACCTATTTACGGACCGCTCCTTGCATATTTGGGCTTAATTTCTTTTCTTTTAATCGAAAATTAGTTGGAGAATGAGCTAAGGACTCTTATAAAACCCCCATTGGACTTGGTCTTAGTAATCCTAATTAGGCACTCAAATGACCTTCTCCAATAAATTGTTTATAAAATTTAATTACAAGTGAACCATTTCTGTTTTTACGTTTTCTCAACAAAAGGAACCTTTCTTGTAGATATTCTTCTAAATGTGTGTAATACAATTTAAATTATAAGACCTTTCTTATAATAACGAAGAATATTGTTTTCAATTTACAACATTAATTGAAATTATTTGATACCTTAATGATAAACCATAAGACCAAAACTGGGTTTTTTTTTAATTAATTAAAAGATTTGCGAGTAAATTGCGAGGAACACTCGCAAATCACTCGCAAATTTGCGACAGATTTGAACGTGTTCCTCGCAATTTACTCGCAAATTTACCCTAAACCCTAAACCCTAAGTCCTATACCCTATACCCCAATAGGAGTATTAGTAATCCTAATTAGGCAATCAAATGAGCTTTTCCAATAAATTGTTTATAAAATTTAATGACAAGTGAACCATTTCTATTTTTACGNCGTTTTCTCAACAAATGGAACCTTTCTTGTAGATATTCTTCTAAATGCGTGTAATACAATTTAAATTATAAAACCTTTCTTATAATAACGAAGAATATTGTTTTCAATTTACAACAATTATTGGAATTTTTTGATACCTTACCGATAAACCTTAAGACCGAGCTGGGTTTTTTTTAATTAATTAAAAGATTTGCGAGTATATTGCGAGGAACACTCGCAAATCACTCGCAAATTTACCTGAAACCCTAAACCCTATACCCCCAATAAGAGTATTTGTAATCCTAATTAGGCAATAAAATGACATTTTCCAATAAATTGTTTACAAAATTTAATTACAAGTGAACCATTTCTGTTTTTACGTTTTCTCAACAAACGGAACCTTTCTTGTAGATATTTTTCTAAATGCGTGTAATACAATTTAAATTATAAGACCTTTCTTATAATAACGAAGAATATTTTTTTCAATTTACAACATTAATTGGATTTATTTTATACCTTACCAATAAACCTTAAGACCGAAACTGAGTTTTTTTTAATTAATTAAAAGATTTCCGAGTAAATTGCGAGGAACACTCGCAAATCACTCGTAAATTTGCGACTGATTTGCGAGTGCTCCTCGCAATTTACTCGTAAATTTACCCGAAACCCTAAACCCTAAAACCTAAAACATATACCCTATACCCCAATAGGAGTAATAGTAATCCTAATTAGACAATCAAATGACCTTTTCTAATAATTTTTTTTATAAAATTTAATTACAAGTGAACCATTTCTGTTTTTACATTTTCTCAACAAACGGAACCTTTCTTGTAGATATTCTTCTAAATGCGTGTAATACAATTTAAATTATAAGACCTTTCTTATAATAACGAAGAATATTGTTTTCAATTTACAACATTAATTAGAATTATTTGATACCTTACAGATAAACCTTAAGACCGAAACTGGTTTTTTTTTAATTAGTTAAAAGATTTGCGAGTAAATTGCAAGGAACACTCGCAAATCACTCGCAAATTTGCGACTGATTTTCGAGTGTTCCTCGCAATTTACTCGCAAATTTACCCGAAACCCTGAACCCTGAACCCTATACCCTATACCCCAATAAGAGTATTAGTAATCCTAATTAGGCAATCAAATGACCTTTTCCAAAAAATTGTTTATAAAATTTATTTACATGTGAGCCTTTTCTGTTTTTAACGTTTTCTCAACAAACAGAACCTTTCTTGTAGATATTCTTCTAAATGCGTGTAATTCAATTTAAATTATAAGACCTTTCTTATAATAACGAAGAATTTTGTTTTCAATTTACAACATTAATTGGAATTATTTTATACCTTACCGATAAACCTTAAGACAGAAACTGAGTTTTTTTTAATTAATTAAAAGATTTGCTGGTAAATTGCGAGGAACACTCGCAAATCCGAAACCCTAAACCCTAAACCCTAAAATCTATACCATATACCCCAATAGGAGTATTATTAATCCTAATTGGACAATCAAATGACCTTTTCCAATAAATTGTTTATAAAATTTAATTACAAGTGAACCATTTCTGTTTTTACGTTTTCTCAACAAACGGAACCTTTCTTGTAGATATTCTTCTAAATGCGTGTAATACAATTTAAATTATAAGACCTTTCTTATAATAACGAAGAATATTGTTTTCAATTTACAACATTAATTGGAATTATTTGATACCTTACCGATAAATCTTAAGACCGAAACTGTTTTTTTTAATTAATTAAAAGATTTGCGAGTAAATGGCGAGGAACACTCGCAAATAATTCGCAAATTTACCCGAAACCCTGAACCCTAAACCCTAAAACCTATATCCTATACCCAATAGGAGTATTAGTAATCCTAATTAGGCAATCAAATGACCTTTTCCAATAAATTGTTTATAAAATTTAATTACAAGTGAACCATTTCTGTTTTTACGTTTTCTCAAGAAAAGGAACATTTCTTGTAGATATTCTTCTAAATGTGTGTAATACAATTTAAATTATAAGACCTTTCTTATAATAACGAAGAATATTGTTTTCAATTTACAACATTAATTGGAAATATTTGATACCTTAATGATAAACCTTAAGACCGAAACTGTTTTTTTTAATTAATTAAAAGATTTGCGAGTAAATTGAGAGGAACACTCGCAAATTTTCGACTGATTTGCAAGTGTTCCTCGCAATTTACTCGCAAATTTACCCTAAACCCGAAACCCTAAACCTATACCCTATACCCCAATAGGAGTATTAGTAATCCTAATTAGGCAATCAAATGACCTTTTCCAATAAATTGTTTATAAAATTTAATGACAAGTGAACCATTTCTATTTTTTCGTTTTCTCAACAAATGGAACCTTTCTTGTAGATATTCTTCTAAATGAGTGTAATACAATTTAAATTATAAAACCTTTCTTATAATAACGAAGAATATTGTTTTCAATTTACAACGATTATTGGAATTTTTCGATACCTTACCGATAAAAAGACCCAGTTGGGTTTTTTTTAATTAATTAAAAGATTTGCGAGCAAATTACGAGGAACACTCGCAAATCACTCGTAAATTTACCTGAAACCCTAAACCCTATACCCCAATGGGAGTATTAGTAATCCTAATTAGGCAATCAAATGACCTTTTCCAATAAATTGTTTATAAAATTAAATTACAAGTGAACCATTTTTGTTTTTACGTTTTCTCAACAAACGGAACCTTTCTTGTAGATATTCTTTTAAATGCGTGTAATACAATTTAAATTATAAGACC
This sequence comes from Anastatica hierochuntica, assembly GCA_900406275.1. NCBI lineage: Eukaryota > Viridiplantae > Streptophyta > Magnoliopsida > Brassicales > Brassicaceae > Anastatica > Anastatica hierochuntica. The sequence continues at coordinate 6,738 of OVAN01014444.1, read as the reverse complement.
TTTTTTATAATAACGAAGACTATTCTTTTCAATTTACAACATTAATTGAAATTTTTTTGATACCTTACCGATAAACCTTATGATCGAAACTGGGTTTTTTAATTAATTAAAAGATTTTATATCTTTTTTAAAAAAATTAAAGATTTGCTATGAATTTTCGAGTGATCAGTCGCAAATCAATCGCAATTTTTTGCTTATATTTTGTAATCGCAGTTTACTCGCAAATATACAGTCGCAAATTACTCGCAAATTTGCGAGGAACTAGCGAGTATATATGGTACTCGCAAATTTGCAAGTAAACTGCGAGTAAAATTCATTTGTGAGAAGCCATTTGCGACTGGGAATTTTTACTCGCAAATTCTTTTTGCTAGTAAAATGTTCCTCGCAAATTACGCAGTTTCTTGTAGTGTTGGTAGCTAGAACTTAGTTGTTGAGTTTTCATGGATTAGACCTTCTTAAAAACAACTAAAATTGCTTGAATCATGGATTGTTCTTCTTGGTGAATAGTGCTAATGTATAGTGTTCATGAGTAAATTTTGGGAAAAAATAGTTTAGATGGTTCTTATGTTTATTTTATGGTACATATGCTTGCTTTATATGAAGAGTTCAAAGAGTTATGAACCTTCATTTAAGTTGCTTTTTGATTTTCATGGGCTAAGAGGATTTCTTTTGAACCTTCATTTAAGTTGCCATTGCATTGTTATTTTGTTAAGAGGCTTGCTTTACTTGTTGTTCATTGTTGAAAACCTTGAGCATTGTTCATTACCATTGGGTTTGGGTAAATTATATTAAGTGCACATTTATCCGAATTTAGTAAAAGGCTTTGAGTGATTTAAATGAGCATTCTTTTGGTAATTCTCATAGGCATCTTACTCATAACATATGCATGATTCGGTTATTCGTGAAATTTTCAAAATGCTAAGCTTAGAAGTAACCGAAAATTTTAATCACTTTTTGAAGAAAACTTTCGGTCCATGCATCCTTTTAGTATGACATTTAGATTGAATGATTTGGTTAAGGAAGTATGCTAAGAATCTAGAATTAGTGTGACTTGTTCTTGAATGTTTAAAATTGATTCAAGGCTAAATACTTCTTGACCATTTACATTCGTTTCTTAAGGAAATCTTGAAATCACGATATCTACTATCTTTTGTAGATCGGAAAAATGGAATCAAGTGAACAAGAAAATGTGACTTACGCAAGTTGGTATAATGAGGAAACAAGCCTTTACTTGCATCTCCAAGAAAATACCAAGGTCGTTGGGACAACTTGAGCGGATGAGGACATTTTGAGGGAAATGGAAATCCATAATCAAGTGAAGTACTTGATTAGGAAAATGGACATGGGGAACATTCTATCGATGAACCATCCGACTTACCGTCACCCCACTCTCCAATTCCTCTCAACGATTAGCATGGTACAAGGACGTGGTCCTTATGAAAGCGTCGGGTACATCACGTTTAGAATCAAGGAGGACTTTTACAAGATATCCCTTGAGGAGATTTGTCAAGTATATGAGTTTGATCAAACGAAGGAAGATTTTGTTTATGAGTACGGACTTGAATCGAGGATGCTTTAGGAGCGAATAGCATTTGTAGAATATAATGAAGGTTCAGCCAAGTTATCAAAGGTTCGAAACCCAATCATTCGATACCTTTTGGAATTGCTTGGGAACATATTTGTGGGAAGAAGCTCGCCTAAACTAGTGAGCCCCTTGAGCTTGAAGCTATTGTTCCAAAATTGTCAAAACGGTGATGAGAGGACCAAGTGGGGAGATAATGGAAGACCTCGAGGGAAACAATGTGAAGAACGAAGGTGTTTTTATCTCCTAGATGTTGGATTACCATGATGAGTTGAGGACAATGAGTAAGCCTTTGATACAAATAGGCGGATTCCTCACTCCTTTATTTCTCCATGTGGGAGTTAACCTTGGGGAATTCCATAAGTTGAAGGGAGAGTGGAGAATGGACATTAACCACTTGGTTAAGGAGAAGTTTCTCTACGAATATCATGGTTTCACCAATATCCAAGTGATCTACTTATTCATTGATGAGGAAATACAAAGGAAAGCGTGCTACTTGCCTTTACAAGAGCACACCACGACCACTAATGATGAGAACCTCTCATTCCTTCTACCTCAGCATCTACTTATCAACCATCATTCCCTACCGAGTGAGCCAAGACTCTACAAGTCCGATTCCCACGAGCCGAAACCACACCAAGAAGATGAAAATACCTTCGGCTTTGAATACCAAACAGAAGAACAACCCACGGATTACCAAAGAAATGAGTACAAGATGTACATAGAAAGAAAGGTTAATGACCAAGAGAAGGTCATAAAGAAACAAGTAAACTTTCTCACTAAATTGTGGAGGAGAATGAAGAAGAGTGAAAAGTATAACCGCTATGCCACATCAAGTGAGGAAGAAGCGGACGATAAGATCTCAAGTGGTCATGATCAAGAACGACCAAGGCACTCGGTAGCTCATCCTCCATTGGTGATCCGGGAACAACAAGAACATGGAATGCAACCACCAAGTACTTCATTTCAAGATTCATCCCGGAGGAGACATGGGAAAGACCCCGTTGGCTCTTCTTCATCCTGGCCACGGAGATCAAAATGCAACAACAATGAACTCGATTCCTCCACCAGATCCACAAGACACTCATACATATGAGTTGTTTAAAGGTACGCCTACTTTCCCTTGTATATACCATTGCATATTTTCGGTATTCTTATGTGTTTTTATTGGTCACTCTCACAATTTAAAGTTCACCTAGACGGTAAAGTTTAAGTCCGGGGGAGGGGCTTAGTACTAATGCTACTTTTAGTTTTGATGTTTTTCCTTTCTTTTCATGCATATTGAGTCTTGCATTGTAGATAGTTACGACTTATAAAAAACAAAAAAAAATTGAAAAATTTTCATAAAAATCTCAAAAGATTTTCAAAACTTTGCATATAGATTGCATACATTTGTGAATACTTAGTTTGTAGGAGCATATAGAGTTGCATTTTGCATAGGGAACAATGATGATACTACCTCATAGAAAGATGAGTTTTGCTTAATAAATAATGCCCTCACTAGAAGTAAGATGTTGCCTAGACCACTTTTACTCTTAGGAAAATCCTTGATCGGAATTGACCACTTAAAAATCTTTGCTAATGTTGAAGTAAATTACCTCCTTAGTCAGCTCCTATCTAAGATGGATTTTTAATGTATTTTAGCATCTTGCTTATGGGAATTGTCATAATTGACCATGGGAAATTACTACATTTGAGCTATGTTTTAACCATCTTTTACCACTTTTTCTTAGCTCAAATGGCTACTCTCATCTTTAGAGCAGTGGCCTACCCTTATGAACCCTCAAACCTTTCCTTCAAAACCCCCTATTATTTCATTATGTGAAGCCTCTTTAGAAAAGTGCACACACGGGAAAAATCCTACGTGAATAGAAGTTGAACGACAAAGAGGATACTTCCTTAGAGTTAGCCTCACTTTAAGGCTAACTAGAGTCATAGGAGGAGAAAATCTTTGTGGTTTTGGGTTTGTCTAAGTCTTGGGAATGGTTAGTGAGTATTGAGTCAAGTAGATATTCCTTAGTGCTTATATGATCCTAGGTTGTTTAAATAAGAAAAAGAAAGAAGGTAAAAATCGAAAAAGATGAGAAAAAGAAGTGAAAGAAAAAGGCACTAGAGATTAGTAATAAGTTTAAGCTCTAATCTTAGAAAACTAAAAGCTTAGAGAGTCCACCCTTTAAAAAAAAGAAACAAAGAATCCATGTGATTAGATAGTGGCTCTTAAAATAAAAAAGAAGGTTAGTAGCTAAGAAGTCTAAAAGTTTAAGAATCTCTAGTTGTCTACAAAAAGAAAGAAAAAGAATGAGTGAGTTTGGTTCAATAAAATTTATGGTTTCTAGATTTAGGATGGGTATTATATCAAGTAAGTGTCTAGATCCTTAGGAAGCAATGGGGTAGGAACAATTAGAGGAAGTAAATGCTTTGTATGCGTAAATTGTTCGGCTACCACCTTGCTTTTGCCTAGTATCTTGCACTACTTTGTTTGAGAGAAACCACTATAAATTGAGAGAACCCTCTTCTTTTCACACTTCTTTACATTAAAACCCTTCTTTGAACTCCAAACCGAATGGATGAGATACATTGCCCATAAGTAAAGAAACTCATTTCGTCGCAATTTACTGCGACCAAAACGCGAGGAATTGCATCTGTGCGTCACAGTTTCGTCAGAAAAAATTGCAGGGAAATTGCGAGAAGGCACTCGCAATTTCCTCGCAAAAGTTTGGAATTTTTTTTTAATTAATTAATAAAATGTATTAAAATAAACGAAAAATAATTATAAAATAAAAAATAAAATTGTAAATGAAAATTAAATATATTATAAACTTAATTTTGATAATAAAAATAAATGTTATTAAAAGTATTTTACAAAACAAAATAAATCCTAAAATCTAAATGTTGTCGCTCGGCGGCTGATCCTGTTGGGCTTGCTGTTGTTGTTGTTGGGCTCGCTGCTGTTGCTGCTGCTGGTGTTGTTGAAGCTCAGAGGCATACCGAGCGAACTGGGGGTTGTTCTGCGCAATCCAGTTGAAATGGAGAGAATGATGACTAACCTGTTGCTCGTAGTCGGTCATCTTGGACCAAACAACATTGACCTCCTCGCGAGCCGCGTTAGCTTCATAGCGAGCTGCATTAGCAGCTGCACGAGACGCGACAAGCTCCTCCTTGACCCTCTTCAACTTCTCCTCAAGTAAATCCGAGTAGAGACATGTATGCTGAAGACCAGATGCAGCTGAAGAGGCCTAAGATTGGAGAGACCCAACACCAAAAAAATGGCCTTTCGATCGGGGAGCAAGCTATAGAAAAAACAAGAAACGTTAGTAAACATAATAAAAAATTTAAAAAAAGAAAATTATGCATTAAAATAATTACTACTAACCTCAGGTGCTCTTCTCAAATTAGGAAAGACCAGTAGACTGGACAAAGCTATTTGTGCACTCCATCGAAAGAGCCATCTCCGCATCGTCTATCCGACGGCGGACATCAATCGCAAGCTGCTCGGACTTTCGATCTACATAGGTGTCGTCCGACTTCTTCTTCGTCTCTTCTAGTACGGCCAGAAGATCGGGACCGTCGGCACCTTCCTTTGCCTTATTTAACATATTATTTACATTATTAAATTTTTTTTATAAAATACTTAAACATTTAACTTTTTATAAAATATTTAAAACAGTTTAATTATTTATTTTAAAATTTTTAAAAATTGAATTACTTACGATTTTTCGGGCCTTGGCCTTGAACGAGTCACGTCTGGCTGTATGCGTCGGCTTGCCCTCTGCGTCTCAGGGTTCTTCTGGGTCATGACGCATTACTGGCTCCTTAAAACGTGCTTCTCCCCCTCCCAAAGAGCGACTAGCTGGAGCCAGACGTCCATCGATTCTGGCCTCCCGTTCTCGCCCCTTGACGCGCCCACTTCTTCTTCCATCGATGTGCTTTGTCCGAGAGGTGGTCTTTCACTTTGTTCTCGAACGTCTCCTTTACCCGTTCATCATAAACTCGGCTCCAATTGTACGATTGCTGAAACAAAATGCAAATGTTAAATATTTAGTAATTCAAAATTAATTTGATATTAAAAAATTAAATACTTACGATGAACTCATTGAACCAGACATCGAGAATGGACTGAGGCACCTTCGAGATGCTCGTGTAAGGCCCCCTGAATTGGTGGTGGAAGATCTTCGTGACATTCTGCGTGACCTTCCCATCGTCGTCGAACCTGAAATAGAGAAAAAGTCAAATTTGTAGATAATACAAAAAATATGAAGTTGAAAATAAAATTTAAAAAAACATTACCTGAATTTCCCAGGAGGTTGCTGCGGGTGAAGGCTGGGCAAATCAGCGCGAGCAGGACTCAGGAGAAGATCCTCACGAGAAATCCCCGGCTGGTATGGTGTCGGGGCCTGTTGCGTCGGAAAGGACGGAGACGTCTCCGGAACGCATCTTGAACTGAAAGCGCTCGTACCAGACGTCTGTCCCGGTCATGGCCTACCTGACGTCCGCCGATAGGCATCGAGCCCAGTTGGGTCGTCCTTCTGCAACATAATTGTAGAATGTGATTTTTAAGAATAATGGTTATGTAAAATAAAAATTTTGAATACCTGACGTCCGCCGATAGGCATCGAGCCCAGTTGGGTCGTCCTTCTGCAACATAATTGTAGAATGTTGATTTTTAAGAATAATGGTTATGTAAAATAAAAATTTTGAATATTTTTATAATTTAATTTTGATTAAAAAATTATTTTAAAATTTTGTAACTTCAACTTTAATTATTTAGAAAAATAGTTTTGTATACAAATTTTTTTTAACATTTTATAGATTAATACTGAATAAATATTATTAATAAATTTTCTAAATATAATTACTAAATATAATAGTTTCTGTTCTACGTTTCATTCTGGAAATGTTTAATGATTACTTATCTAAACCACCTAAATCTACTAACTATATCACCTAATTACTATCTAAACCACCTAAAAAAATTTTATCTTTCTAAATACTAACAAATATCAATCAATTAACTTTAAAACTTACATTGAAACTTGGATCCATAGAGGAATGATAGAGAGGATTAGATAGTGTTTTGTAGAGAGAGAGAGTTGCGAATTTTAGAGAGAGAGAGATTTGGGCGAGTGAAGAGGACAAAGAGGTGGTTGGTATATATA
>OVAN01014443.1:0-12038 GCA_900406275.1 Anastatica hierochuntica | reverse complement strand
CTTGAAAGGAAAATAGCACAAAATATGTCCTCCCTTAAGAGTTATGAGGAATAAATCTTCGTGGAAACCCCTANAAATAGCACAAAATATGTCCTCCCTTAAGAGTTATGAGGAATAAATCTTCGTGGAAACCCCTAAATCTTATCCAAGAGATTATTGTTGCACCATTGAAGAAAAAGAGGATTATGAGAAGGAATGCTTCTTGTTTGAAGTTGATATGTCTACAATGGAACTTCAAGAGCTATTTGGTCATGAGATTAGAGATAATTGTGTCAAAAGGAATGGAGGAAGGGCTTTGAATGGTAAGCTTGATGGGGACACTTGTGAGAAGTTTTTGATTGTGGCTTGTGCTCAAGAAGCAAAAGAAAGCTCTACAGTTGTTGATGGACTTCCGAGTAAAGAAGAAGAACTCACGGGGAATGAAAGAGATCACACGACAAAGGACACAACTACAAAGGTTGATCTCAACTTAGAAATATTACCATATCTCCCTTTTCCCGGAAGATTCAAGAAGCAACTTCTTGAAGAAAGCTACAAGAAGTACTATAAACATCATCCATCTCTTTTTGATGCTAAATTATTGGAGATTGCTAAAGAGAATCCAAAGTTGACGAGATTGTTTTCGGCAGAGAGGTTAAGGGTTACAGTTTTCGGCAGAGAGGTTAAGGGTTACAGAGAAGGATAATGGTCGATGAGATTTTTTTATTTTGGTCACTAGGGTTGATGCCTATTTAACGGTGAGATGGAGCACACAAACACTGATCGTGTGGTGAGAACTAGCAATCCTAGTGATTCAATATCATTGGCTGTTATGATAATTTTTGTCTTATGTCATTTAAAATTTATTTAATTTAAAATGATTTAAAATTATTTGTATGAATTTGAAAAATGTGTTATAATTAATACTTATTAGATAATAATCATAAAACGATTATAAATTTATTTTAAAATTAATTTTACTTTCTTACTTATAATTTTGAAACATTTGTAAAGATTGAAACACTATACCCTAAATTGTATACCTAAACCATTTAGGGTATACAATTAAGGGTTTAGGCTTTAAATGATTGAAAAATATTGTAAGATTATATTGCAAGTTATTATTATTACAAAATTAAATTCAAATTAATTTTATTTAGTTTATTTATAATTTATAAAATATGTGTCAAGAATAAACAGTATACCCTAAACTGTATACCCTAAACCATTATGGGTTTAGAGTTTAGGTTTTAAATGTTCAAACATATTTGAAGATTATATTTTCTATGTTATTATTATATAAAAAATTATTTTTAAAATTTAATTTATTTTGTTTATGAAATTTGTGTTAAGAATGAACATTATACCTTAAATTGTATACCCTAAACCATTTAGGGTTTAGGGTTTGAATATTTGAAACATCATATTTTTGTTATTATTAATGCATATTTTTCTTAAAACTCCTTTATTTTTTTTTAATTTTTGTTATTATTAATGAATTTAATTGTATATTGAACAAAAACGAAATTAAAAATTAAGAAATGAACTAGTATACCAAAGTAAAGTTTTCATAAACAAACATAATACCAAATTTTCAATGTAGTACATAATACAATCACAAAAATAAGATTAAAATTAAGAGTACTAAAGAAATCACTTAAAAAAAACAGTAAAGTAGCGAATTCATATGTAAAGGAGTTTGTCATTTGGCCAAGCTATTATACTTCCTTGAGCATCAACAATGATTTGAAGTTCTAAATTAGTTCTCCAACGTGGTGCATCTTCAATCAGAGGATACATCAACACATATCTTGCTTGCATTGGGGTCCAAGCGGACAAAATGAACTACATCATCTAGATTTGTTGAAAAAACTCGACCTTCTGCAACCTTTTCCCCAGATCCTTTGGATTCTATGCACTTTTTTTTCTCATTCATGCTGGTGTTAGAGCTGTTACTTGTACTCTAAAAAGAAAATTCCATACAACAAATCATTCAACCACATAAGAAAATTCCAACAACAATCTAACATATCATTATCAAGACTGAGAATGTCTAGAGTCTTATTGCATGTGATCTACTTTTCGACATCAGTCCATCTCTCTTTGCTTGTACATTAGCCATAAGAATCTTATGGATAGACCATGCGATTTTTTCACCAAGTTCATCACCAATCTTCAATTTTTTCACATGTGATCTCCATAGGGAACCATCTTCATTAAGTACCCTATCAACTTTGACTATAGCAGCACTATGACTCAAAGAAATGTTGTTTACTAGTTTTTTGGGTCAGTTTACTTAAGACCATCCTCAGCAATAAGAACATCCTCCTTTGACCAATCATAGATTACGATTTTATCGCCTTCTGCATTTGTGGCCAACAAAGTCATTTTAAAAAACACACAAAACCAACACTAGATTAGTTATCAAAAAACTTACCGTTGAATCATCAGTCTTATTATTTGCTGAGGAGTACACTTCATCCAAAATGAGCTTATCAAGTTGCCATGCAATTTTCGCTCCAATTGCTTGGCCAAGTGTGGTAACATAAGTCGTAGGCCTCCAGACAAATGCTTTTTCATTTTTAACAAATTTAACTAAAATAGCGCCAACATGCATACCAAGTGGAATACATCCAATTTTGTATGTTGGTTCAGCTGAGCAGAATTCTCCACTCTAAAATCCGACACCTAGGTCCTTTGCTAAGATCACTGAACTCAGAATTGGAGACACCGTCAAGTTGATTCTGAGAGAAAAATAAAAGGGAAAAGTTAAACATTATCTATTCTGAATTCAACTTCCTAACTTATAATAACAAAATCGATGTTAACTTACACTTTTTGATGCAGTGAATCCACGTACTACTTCCTGCAAACCACAAAATACATCCTGCAATTCAGCTTGTTTAGCTTCAAGCATCATTACATGTGAATCTTTGGCCTGCATGAATGTTAATACTATCTTCATAGTAGTTATCCATCTGCTCATTCCTCTAATTCTTCCTGGTTTGTCTTTTTCAGGACCTGACTCACAACATCATCGTTAACTCTCAAACTGATAGTGGATTCCATTTTACTATCAATCGTTTTGATTTGTTCCTGATTTCAAAGAATAAGACAATAATATCATAAGACAGTAAAGATTCTGACAACAAGAAAAATAATAAACTAAAAGGTTTTGAATGTTTACAATAGTTTCTTCAAACTCAGGCATCATGGGTCTCCTATATGAATGTGTATGTCCTACTATCCATACGTTACTCCTAGTCACTTTTGTAGGGTCTGAACTGTTTTCTTCTACAATTGACTAAAAGATATTACATTATTACAAGTACCTGGAATTTTTATTAAATCCTTTGAATTATAGGGAAAAGTAAAACTAATACAATCATACTATTTCATAAGCCAAGCGAACCATTCCCTTGCGACTAGTAGTGTGGCGAATCTGCCTTCTCCTCAATTCCTCGACTTTGTCACTTTGGACCTTCAAATAAAAACAAACAGTAAGATTAGAATTCTCCATATGCAAACATCTTTTTAGAATACGGTTGAACCTAAAAAACCTTAAAATCTTTGCCTTTCTTCATCTTCACTCAATTAAGCCAAGCTGACACAGATTGAATATTGCTTGATTTTAAGTTAATAAGTTGTTCCTTACTCCCTATAGCTCGCACAAGAGTAACAAGCCTTGACTTTGAAGATCTCAAAATACACCCCATTTGCTATAACACGCTACTGTTCAGTCAATTTGAACATCGCCTACAAAAGTTTCAGAACTTAACACAATGGTAGAAATTATGTAAAGTGTTTTTTTTTACTAATTTCACGTAAGAAACAATACCTAAATTTCCTCCCACATTGTCTCATTTGTCTGTTCATCAAGGTGTCTCCAATCTCCAAGAAGGACTGGTACATGCTCTCTCACAAGAGGACTAAAAAATGAGGAAAGTGTTACTGATCCATCCCCTATATGTTCACAGAGAGATATAAATTCAACTTCAACATTGTCCTCAATGTTTTTAGCCACTTTACTCATTCTAGTGCGCCCTCTTAGTCTCTTTTTCATGGTCTCTGATAGCTCACCTTGACCTGGTTCAGTTGGATTCGGTGTATCTTTTGTATTGTTACCCGTCTCTACCCTTGCTTCACCTTTTGGTGATTCGTTTTCTTTTTTTTTCTGGTGGTTCTCCTCCTTTTTCTGGTGCTTCTCCTCCTTTTTCTGGTGATTTTCGTTCCTTTTCTGCTGATTCTTCTTCTTCTTCTTCTGGTGATTCTTCTTCTTTATCTGAATTTTGTTCCAGAGGTTGTTCTTCCAAAGCATATTTCTGAGTAGCAGTCTGCATATCAGTTGTTGTTTCTTCTGCTGTTTGATCATTATCCTCTACAATATTAAACCTCTTGCGTCTTCTCTGAGTCTTCAATGGCTCAAAACTCGCATCTTCACCTTTTTGGCGCTTACTGCGACTTATAACTACATCAGTCGTTTTCTGATTCATAATGTTTCACCTGAAACTATTATAAACAATGAAAAGTTATCATACCTAAATATATAGTAATCCTAACTATATAATAATCCTAACTACCTAATAAACCTAACGACCTAGCCCAATTATTCAACTACTAGGACCCCATCACAATCAACCCTAACACAGAAAATATCATCATCAAAAGATTCATTACCTAAATCATCATTGTCTTCGATGGATATTGGCGCAGTTACGAACTCTTCTTCGGTTTCTAACTCATGATACCCTCTTGGTGGTGCCCTCATAACAACACTCCAATGTGATGAGTCACTTTTTTTTGGAGTAAAGCACTTGTTTTTCTTGAGAAGGCAAAATGTATGGATCTGAAATGTTGCTTGGTTAACGTTGAAGTTCACAAGCATAAAGTCATCTTCTTCCTTGAGACCATTCCCTTTATTTGCCCACTTACACTTGAATAATGGAACATGGAACATTTGGTAGTCCAATAATATTATCTCTTGTATCAATCCTAAGTAAGAAATAACGTCTGCCACGTGATTTATATCTTTCACACTTGATCTACACTTAGCAAACGCTTCATATGCTAGTCCACTATTTTGAGTCTTCCGCTTTGAGCATTCAGTGTGAAAACGATGTCCATTGATGATATAGTCACTATAGGTTTGAGCATTATGTCTTGGACCAAATGCTAACCATCTTAGTTTTGTCGAATGCTCTTTTGAATTATTAGGGATCTTATATAAACAAAAACAATATGATGTTAGTGTTAAGATCAATACTGAGTAAAAGAGAAAGAGATGTATAGAGAACTTTGTACATACATTTTCTTTTAACCATTGTGAAAAACGTTCCCCATGTAACTTCCACAAAAGAGTTTGATTTCTTTTCAAACAGACATCCTTATCTTGTAAATCTTCAAGATGCATTTTGATTTACATATCCAAAGAGTTAGAATTAGTAACTAACAACGAACAATCATATATTAAATAAGAACTAGTAACTAAAAAACATAACTTACTCAACTTATGGATTTACAATTATCATGTTCATTAACACATATCTGTGAATAATGTGAAGCTCTTGATCAGATAGCGTAACTTCTGTAGCCTTATGAATTGGATGCCCTTCAAATATATCCTCATCCAAATCAACATCTTCGTTACGAATTGTAGACTCTAGAACTGGTACAGATCTTTTGAGAAACTCCAAGCAAAAAGAAATACATTCAGCTTCCAAGTAACCCTCCGCAATACATGCTTCTAGCCTTGCGTAGATCTTAACATATGATTTTAGTGTTTTCATGTACCTAAGTGTCCATCAAAAAACATCTTTGTTAGATATTTTCATATAACAAATCTAATAACAAAATAGAAAAACCAAAATAACTATGTACCTTTCAAATGGATATATCCATCTAAAGTGTATCGGCCCACCTAAACATGTTTCTCTAGCTAGATTTATAAGGAGATGGAACATTATATCAAAAAGAGATGGAGGAAAAAACCTCTCTATTTGGCACATTGTCTCCACAAGCTCAGACTCCAGTGCTTTTATCTTCTTTGGGTCAATTACACGCTGACATAATCTAATGAAGAAGTTGCATAATCTACTAACAGCAATCCTAGATTTTTTTCGGCAGCAACCCTCTCAATGCAACTGGTAACAAGTTTCTGTAGAAGAATATGATGATTATGGGGTTTCAGACCACCAATCAGAGGAGGATTAAGTGAGACTCAATTTGAAATGTTCACACAATAGCCATCTGGTCCTCTGAATTCAAATAATCTCTTGCAAAATCTCTTCTTCTCTTCCTTGCTCAGCCAATAAGCAACTGAAGGTAAATACATTTTCTTCCCACATAGCTGAGTGTTTAAGTTACTTCGAATCCCTATGTCCTCCAAATCTTGTCGTGCTTTTACACCATCTTTTGACTTAGCATTGTGCATCAAAACGGAAAGAACGACATCAGACACATTCTTTTCCACATGCATTACGTCAATGTTATGACACACTGACATATCCTAACTCAACAAACAAACAAAAATTGTTAGAAAATGATAAACATTTTAAAATTTCCTTTATACATATTTATTTTGATAGAGTACTAACCTTCCAATAAGGTAAATCAAATAGAATAGAACGTTTCTTCCACCTCCATTGGTAGAGTCTTCTTCATATTCTTCATGGGTAAGCTCCTCATCATCACACATACCTAATCTTTTCCTTTTGCTTTTCTTCTCCAAAGGTTTTCCAAATTCATTCTTAAAATCCTTAAGCAGCTCAAATATTTCAGCTCCTGTTTGAACTCTATTAGCAGTATCTTCCTCCACAGCGTTGTCAAACCAAACTCTTCGGCACCAATAAGGATGACCAGGCCTGAGTCATTTCCTGTTTCCAAAATAGACGTACTTACGGTTAAACTTCAACCACCTAGAAGGTGTATCCTTTCCACATACATTACATCCTTGTTTCCCTTTTACTTTACAACAAGACAAGGTTCCCAAACCTGAATAGTCGCTGATAGTCCACAATAGTATATCCTTAAGTGTGAAATTTTCCTTTGATAATGAGTCATATACCTGGATACCTTAATTCCAAAAATCATTCAGATCATCAATCAAAGGAGAAAGATAAACATCGATGATGTTACTTGGTGCAGCTGGTCCAGGGATTAGAAGGGTTACCATTCTGTTCTCTGACTTCATACACATCGTGGAAGGCATAGTGTAGTTCACTAACAAAATTGGCCATGTGCTATACTTGGTATTCTAGATAGAAAACGGATTCATCCCATCTGTAGATATACCAAGTCTTAGGTTTCTTGGTTCAGCTGCGAAAAGTGTCCATCTAGCATTGACCCGAGCCCATGTCAATGAGTCAACCAAGTGTCTCATTGTTCCATCTTCAGAAGCATTACTGAAATATCATTGCAAACATTATCTCTGATCAACCATCCTCTTGAATCTTTATTTTATAAGGAAATACTTGAGTATCTTTGCTTGAATCCCATTCTTTGTCTCACCAGAATTTTTATCAACTTCCCATCTTGAAACACCACATCTTGGGTAGCTACACATATCCTCGTACTGTTTCCGCTAAAGAATGCAGTCATTCTTACACGCATGAATAACATCATATCAAAAGCCATATATCTTCATGATGTATACATAATTTAACGAATATTTAACACCATTTAGTATGTGTTATAGTTGCATTTAAGTTGTATAGAATGCATTTAAGCGTTAGAATTCATATAGTTTCTAAGTTGAGTCTAGATTAGGATTATTCGCATTTTGCATGCATTTCTTTGCATTTTGTAGAGAATGGATATTGACAAGAAAGGGAGCACTTTGGGACTTGATTCTTGATGCAAATGAGGTGAAGAACAAGCATTAGTCAATGAAAAATGAACGAGAATCTATGGAAGCAAGAGGGAAGCATAGGTGCCATCAACGGAGCAAATAAGAGGCTAAAAACTCCCCAACGCATGTGGCTATAGACCCCATGTCGATAGTGGCATGCATAGGATCGATAGCCACATGCATAGGATCGATAGCCACATGCACATGAATGATACCATAAATTTTGTTCGACCAACCCATGGACCTTAGGTCGATCAAAATGCATTTTACGCCCAAAAAGACACTTTAGGGCACCCTTCTCTCTCCCCTTTCTTATAAATACCATCTTTTAGCCTCCAAGAAGACTTGTGCTACCTAAGCTATTGTTTATAGTTTGTTATTGATGTTTCTAAGTATGATTTAAAGATTTATTAACACTTTGTGTTTGGATCTCTTTAAATCATTTATGCATTTCATTTCTCTTTAAATCATTGTTTTTCCTTGTTCTTCATCAAAGTCTCTTCCTTTTTCTAAGATTCTTTCTTTCTTACAAAGTTGAGATTTTTCTTGGATTTCTTTGTGTTTGTTTGCTTTCAATCACCTCTTCTCATATTCTTCTCACTTCAAGCATGGACTTTCAAGAAGCAAGTGACACTTCTTGATTCTCCATGTGCCTTAGTGAGTAGAACACATTGGATCTTGGATTGGTAGATTAAGGAGTGATTATGTGGTTGGATAATGAATTTTAAGGATAGAATGAACTAAGATCTCTATGTTTTAGGTATTCTTAGTGCTAGATCTAGGATAAAAACTTGATCTTGACATGTATCCATTTCACGCCTGAGAGCTGTTCGATGAAATGCCTAGGAGAGCCTCATGTATGCTAAACTTAGCTTAGCCAATGAGAATTGATTGTTAGGGATTTTAGTGACTATATGGACTTATTCTTAATAATTTCTAATTGATTTATCATATGCAAAAAGCTAGAGTTGAGTGAATATAATCAATATGGAAATGGCCTATTGTCATGAGAGCGGATTAGGCTAGTAATGATTCCATGGTTGTGAGAATTATTCTTTTGATTGACTCCATTGTTGTTTGTTAGCTACTTGATTATCCCTTCTTACATGCCAATCCAAATGCCACTTCTCCATCTTTGTTTAGTTTGTTTAGGTTGTCTTTGCATTTACATTAATAGTTAGTAGTAACCATCTCTCTCTTCATATTTGCTTAGCTTAGGAAATATTGTGTATTCCTATTGTCGAATCTCTAGTTTTCATGGGTTCGACCATTAAGTACTACAATCGGCATAATGATGATTGTTAGTTGGTTAAGGTTTATAAATTTAAAACTTGAAGAAGTTAATCACTAGCGAAACCTAGCCCTTCATCACTTCAAGAATTTCTTTATCTCATATGTGGATATTGGAAGCACATTACATTTTGGAAGCATGTCATGAACCATACTCAAAATCTTATCAAAGTAATTCTCTGAAATCGCACTCTTAACTTTAATGCGGTAGAGTCCCATAATTGCTGCAACTTTGGTTTAGTTTGGGCAGTCTGAGTATAAAGGAGTTTCTGCATCCTCTAATTTCTTCTTAAATTCAAATTCTTCTTCACTTCCAACAACTTCAGGCTGTTTTCCAACCTTATACGAGGACTCTGAATTTTTTTCATTTTCAAAGAAGGCAGATCTAAACAACTCATATGTTTCTAAGTCAGCACGTTGATCATCAACTGTTTTCTCACTCCTTATCTCTCCATGAATACTCCAACAAGCATTTCTATTGTACTTTTGATCCATTCCCCTAATTACCAAATGATCTAGTACTTTGTATATATCTTATGACCCACATTCTGATAATCGATACAAGGACATAACATCTGCAGAGGATTACCTAATCTCTTTGTTGATGCATATACAAGCACGTGCACCTTCCTAATACTTAGAGCTTGCCATGTAATTTATAAAAAGATTCAAAGTTTGATTAGAATTAAGTTCAAAACCTCGAAAAATTAGATACTATGCTATGTTCAAGATTTTGACAGAAAGTTATAGACAAGTTCATACCTCGAAAGCCAAACCCATGACTTATCCATAACCAGAACACCACAAAAGCTCCCGAACCAAAGTGAAATCAAAGAGAAGTGAAATTAGTCACAAAAATAATACCCTATTTGATACAAACAAAACCAAATCATGAAAGGAAATCAAAACCCCTAATTGAAACAATAAGCTTAATAAATTAGACCAAATTGAAACAAAACCCTAAAAATTTAGCAAACCCTTATCTTGAAAATCTTATCCTAAACCCCCAATTATAGTTTCTAAACCCTAAATCTATATGAAATCGAGCAGCCATACCCAAATAAAAACCAAGAATCGAAAACTTCGACTTCGTCAACTGAAAAATCGAGGTGAGAAATCTTCGGCAGACAACTTTCGAAATCATTGTCGATTAGAAATGGACGATAAGAGCTGTGAGATTAAGATGAGCTTGAGAAATCAAAGTTCGATCAAAATCAGGAACCGAAACTCGAGGGAAAGAGACGAGAGGGATGAGAGGGAAGAAACTGAAATTTTCTGTAAGTGAGATGAGAGGGAGAGTGAAGAAGAGAGTGAATATTGTTGAAAATTTCACCAAGTATTTAGCGGGCCAATTTTTTTTCCCGCTTCCACTTTCGACAGTGTTTTTTTAAAATGTAATGCTATGTATTCTACGTGTCACCATTTTATTTAAGACGACCTATTCGTAGTATTTACAACATAGCACAACATAAATAAACACTTAAACATGCACAACATAAATAAACACTATACTGCACTGCTACCTCAATTTCCTGTAGTGTTAGGTCGTATATTTATAGGAGAAAGATGATGATTATCCCTTAGAATTAGAAAATAGACGTTTATATCCTTAGATATTAAGTATTTTCTTTTCTCTTTAAGAATTCCGTTTCTCGAGTGAGGAAGTTTTCCGGCTTCCAGCCTTGTGGCATACTTTAGGCTTTCTGCTCCCTGCTTTGAGGCATTCCCTTACTTATGGCTCAAACTATCGTACTGCCTTTAAACCAGGAAGAGTTTCTTTGGCTTAATTTACACCCAACAGTTTGCTCCTTATTTTGCAGCTTCGATCCAAAGCTGGGGAATAATATGTTTCCCTTTTGCCTGACAGGAAGCAAGATTCTCCATTTATCCTAGTGAATTTTCATGACGATGACTAGGTCTTTAAGCCTTTCGGCTTGCTTCTTTCGAGATTCCTTCGTCCTATGTGCTGCCTTTTTCGACTTGGCGCATGATTTTGAAATAGAACTGTTGAAGAGAAATTGCAATATAATCGCAACGACTATGAAGGTTTTCCTTTAGTCTAATCAAATGTTATGGAAATAAAAGGAAAGAAGGAATTCGTCGAGATACGGTCGCATCATTTGACACGTGCCATTTTCCTTTTTTTTTTTTCTTTCTGTCTTAGGCCATTTAGTTGTTTCTTCTTCATTTTCTTTCTTCTCCACCGTTATCATTTCTTGCTTACTATTCACTTCTCTTCATCTTGCGATCATCATAATTCTGCTCTAACTTTTTTGCTTCCACCTCACGACAGCCGCGACCAAGGTAAAGTTGTACCCCCTTTTCTCTTCTTTCATCCACCTCCCTTCTATCTTAGGATCTTGTAATTCTGGTTAGGGCTTTAGCTCGTTGTGGTAAGATCTTTTGTTTTTTTCTTGGGTCCAAAGTCTGAAATCGGGTCTTGTCTTAGGTAGATGGAGAATTCTTTATAACATTCTCCGATCTTTTCAACCTCTGTCGGAGGCAGAGTTTGTCAGAGATACCTCCTGAAGGTAGTTTCTTCTTGTGATCCACACACTGAGTCGTACAATCAACCCATAGTAGATCTTGGCCCCATCACCTTATACTCATTCCCTTCTCCTCCTCTCCTGATTGTTGGGCCTTGCTTAGTCATTAAAGAGGAGGACCTGGCGGAGTTGAGACCTGAGTACTATCTCCATACCGATGTAGCGATCCAAGCCCCTCATGACGGCGAGTGTGCCTTACACNCTTACACTACAAGAAACAGGCCAATTTGCGAGGAAGATTTTAGTAGCAAATTCCTCGCAAATCACAATTTACGAGGAATTTGCGAGTAAAACAGGCCGATCGCAATTCGCTTCTCGCAAACAGCTTTACTCGCAAGTTACTCGCAAATTTGCGAGTAACATATATACTCGCAAAT
>OVAN01014442.1:0-10201 GCA_900406275.1 Anastatica hierochuntica | reverse complement strand
CCCGTTTTTCTTTATCGGGTCGGATATGTCTAGCTGGGTCTAATCCAATTTGATTCAAATCTGGGCCAGTTATTCTTGGGCCTTGTGTTTTGAGCCGTATACATTGTTATCTTGGGTCGAATACTGGGTCTGGATCCAGGTTTCTAACTGGGTCAAATCTGCCAACAGGGCAGATTGATGAGTCATTGTTGATGTGGCTAGATGAAACACATGTGTCACATCCAGGTTGGTCCATGTGTCGAACAGTTGCTGACTATGCCAGATTGAGTTGACCAATTAGACCAGTTTGACTTGAATTTGACCGTCGACTCCAGATTTGATCTTTAACTTTGATCCCGATTGTTGACATTTATGGTTGACTTTCCCTAGTTAGTCGCTTCAGTTCTGTTTGACTAGTGGGACTGGCTTTCCCATTCTAAGATTGTTTTCGTGTGTTCTAGGGCTATTCTGACTGGAATTTCATACTAATTTAAGTTGAGAGACGGTTTGAGCATCTAAGATCCGATAGCTGCACATTTTTCATTTTTCTAAGGTGAGGGGTATTTCGCAAACCCCCATGCTCGGTTTGTTGTTTCCTCTTCGTTACGCTAGCACTAGAAGAAGATTGAGTCTCTATGATCGAGTCTACTTAGGTCATGCTTGAATTACTTTCTTTCTTGTTAAACTAGAATCAGGAATACTAGATGATATACCCGCTGATTTTGTATTGTTGTATAATATAAAATTATATTTATTAATATGAGAAGACTTGACGTTGGGAAAGAGACGGGTCGAAGAGGAGACCCGGGAGACCAAGACTCATATGAGAACTGATTACCCTGGACTTTTCGGGAATGACAGTCATGCCAATCATGATTTTAATTCGAGGACGATTTCCTCGTTATTGTGTGAGAATTGTAATGGACCAGACACAATTGTGGGAATTAACTTTTCATCCCAAAAAGGCCTTATAAAGTTACAGCAACCTGAAGCATTGTTCCTATTTAAAGAGAGTTCCCCATTGTTTCCTTGATTCAGAAAAGCGCACCTAACCTCAAATCTATGCAGCAATTCCGAGAGAAATGAGAGACCTCACAAACTTGTCATCACCCAAGGCTACCAAGCACGTCATCATCACCCAACCATCAGAAACAATAGAGGTAAGTTAAAAAGCCTTAATTGTGTCGTAATTTTGCTTATAACACTTTTAAGGGTCGATATCATGAGATGTGTGGACCTAGGAGAAGAACAATATATCGTTGGAAAGAACTCGTCGAAAAGAAGCCGCAACCATCTGCTGAGTTCCGATTCAAAGCTAAACGTGCCGCACATGTGCATTGAAGCTTCACGCATGAACTTCATACGTCGTCGTCCTCAATCGCGCATGAAGTCCACACGCTGCCATCATTGTTGTTGTCTTAGTGTCTGCTATCAGGAAGTCGTTGGTTACTTTTTTTGATGATTCACCAGCATCGTTGACCGAGTTAACTCGGTGACTCGATCGAGTCAACCGGCTGACTCAGTCTACCCGTTTTTTTTTCGTCGGGTCGGATCAGCCTGGTTCAAGGTTTAATCAAGTCTGATTCGGAGTTGGGACAGTTAGGCTTGGGCCTTATGTTATGGGCCAGATCAAATTGGATCTTGGGTCAGAATCAGCTCTTAAAACAATGTCGGATTTGCTAACTGGGCA
This sequence comes from Anastatica hierochuntica, assembly GCA_900406275.1. Lineage (NCBI taxonomy): Eukaryota > Viridiplantae > Streptophyta > Magnoliopsida > Brassicales > Brassicaceae > Anastatica > Anastatica hierochuntica. The sequence goes on along the minus strand of OVAN01014442.1, from coordinate 8,532 downwards.
TATTGATGAGTCGCTGCTGACGTGGTTGGACGAAGCCAACCGGTCGGATCCCGGTTGGTCCACGTGTCGAACTATTGCTGCTTGTGTACGATGTTGTTGAATAGTTTGAGTGAGTTGACCAGTTTGACCCTAATTAGACCGTTGGCCTCATATTTGACCGTTACTTTCACCCGAGCGTTGATTTTAACTGTTGACTTTGACTAGTTGATCGTTTCGTCCAAGTTTTACCGGTGGGGCCCGCTTTTCCCATTCTACGTCTATTTAGGGAATGTTCTGAATGGAACTTTGTTCTAATTTCAAATTCGAAGACCATTTGAGCATTTAAGATCCATTAGTCGTGTTTTTTTTTGTTTTGCTAAGGTGAGGTTGATTAGCTTGGTTTTTGCTAGTGATTAAATCAACTCCAAGTTTTAAATTTATAAATATTAATCAAATAACCATCCTCATTAAACCGCAAGTGCATGGCAATTTTGATTGTAGTATTTAAGGATCGAATCCACGAGAACTAGAGATTCAAGCTACATGAATGCACAATATCTACTAAACTATGCAAATAGGAACATAAGTTGTTACTACTAATTACTAATATAGATGAAAGACAACCTAAAGAAACTAAACAAGATTTGAAATGATGGAGAAGCGGATCTCGGATTTGGTGTTTGAGAAGGTATAATCAAGTAGCTAACTAATAACAAAGAAGACAATAAAAATAGCAAGTCTCACAAAAAAGAAGACATTAAACTTAGTCATTAAAATCACTAGCAATCAACTGTCTTTGGCTAAGCTAAGTTTAACATGCTTTAGGTCGCCTAGGAATTTCATCGAACACCTCTCGGACGTCAGATGCATACATGTCTAGATCTAATTTTATCAAAGATATAACATTAAAAACACCTAAACTGTAGATATCTAAGTTTCATATATCCCTAGACATTATTATCTAACCACCTAATTGTTGGGGGTAATTTTATTCCCTTAGAGTCCGGCCATAGCTAGACGTGGAAGTTATAAACAACCTCCTTAGTTGTAAGTGTAAATCAAGGCCATATCCAAGGACACACGGCCAAGCCGAAGTCATAGCCGAGGTAGGGCGGGTATTCCCCATAGCCAACTTAAATCTTAAGAGATAAGGACAAATACCTTAATGAATTTAGGGAAATATTCCTTATTTTATAAGAAAGACTCGAATATAAAAGTTATCCATAAAATATATGGAAATACTCTAATTCGAAGGCTCTAAATACAAAGGAAAGAACCCTAATTCAAGGATCCGAAACTTGAACAAACAAACCTTATTGTAATCGATCTCTCAAAATCATCAATAAAGAAGAATCGTTTTACACATCTTTTTCTTATCTCTTCAAACCCTAAAAGCCATCGATATCCTTTGTTCTTGTTCTTCTCTATCGAAGAATAACCAACCCCCCCCCCCAACATAGTTTGGCAATAGAAGGAGGGGGAGATTCCAACAAGAACAAAGAAACAAAGATGAGCAAATTTGGTAGTTCATCTGAACCAGAGAGTAGCAAAAACCTCAAATCCACATCGAAGGAAGTAGCCGCAACTCAACCCGAGGAGGAAACAGATGAGATAACCAACGACGGTCGATTGCAGTGAAACTTCAAGAGTACGAGCTGATCATGGCGAAGATGAGAGAGAAGGAAACTCGTCTAAAGGAGCTAGAAGACGAGAACACGATTCTAAAATCTTCTGCGGCAGAGGCATACAGTAGTATGCCCGACGACGACGACGAAGACGACGTAAGGCGTGCTAGGTTCAAAAGGAAAGTTTCGTCGATGCAGCCACTAGGCGAAACGCCACCGAAGGTCGTTTAGGAGACTCGGACACATTAGCCTCCAAGCTTGGGGCTAACTCGAATCCCTGCTCTCACCATCATAATGGCCCTAGCACACCTTATGAGGGAAATGCTAACGAGGCCCTTGGTGTGGAAGCCATGTTAATGGAAAGATTAGAAGCCATGTAGAATATGATAAAGCGTCTGCCGAGTAAAGCTCCACCGATTATCAAGAGCACTTCCAACTTCTACCGAAAAACACCCTTTGTTGATGCTATCGCCCTTAGCAAAGTCCCAAAAAGATTCGCTTGGCCGGTCATGACTATTTACGATGGGACCACCGATCCAGATACGCACATCTCGCAGTATAACCAACGTATGCTCACCGCTCCGATCAGCTATGAGCACTTGGAAGTCTGTATGTGAAAAGGATTTAGAGAAACTTTCACAGGCTCAACGCTATTGTGGTACTTCAACCTGGCCAATGACTCCATTAACTCCTTCGCCATGCTAATGGACCGCTTTGTTGAGCAGTTTGCCAGTAGCCGAGTTTCAAGACGCTCCTCTGATGATTTCTATCGAATCAAGCAACGCCCAGACGAGAGCTTGAGGGAGTATCTCCACCGATTCAACAAGGAGAAGGTGTCAATTCCTAATTGCGTCACCTCCACAATCATCTCAGCCTTCAGACAAAGACTATTGAATGATGTTGATCTGTACAAAGACCTCACCAAATAACCCTGCCACACAATGAAGGATGTACTCTCCAAAGCCTGGGCTCAACTTAACCGGGAGGAGGACCCAGCCTATCTGGCTAAACTAGCACACAGAAATCATTCCAAAGTGCATGGTCACTCCAAGACCACCAGCGATGATAAATCTAACTCTAATTCTGGACCTGAAACTCTGCCAAGGGTGGCTCCAAAAGATTGCTGAAGCCTTTATAAATTAAACACCTCCAAAAATAACTAAACCGAGCCTAAATGTTGTGGACGGGGTCGACCACGAGAACCTAGGTTAGTAATAACCAAGGATAATCAGAAAATCTAACCAGAGAGAGTCGCGAACGCCAATAATACTTCCGACTCTTCTCTTTAAGGGAAATAGGGTACAACCCTAGACCCGCTAAGGCTTTAAGGCCACTCAGGCCTTGCGCCCACTAAGGTTTTATGCCCACCAAGGCTTTGTGCCAAAAAAGATATCCATATAATGCGGACGGGCTCCTAAAATCCATGGTTGAAAGGCCATGGCGGATGCAAACATGCTCATAACTATTGGCCATCTACTGCGGACGGGCTCCTAAAAACCATGGTCGAAAAGCCTTTGCGAAATGTGGACAGGCTTCTAATGGTGGTAGATACAATGCATCAAAACTATGAGTTAGCAAAACTATTGGAACATGAGCACCCATGTCCATCCTAGTACACGACTCATAGAAAAACTTAAAATCGGTCGGTCACAATAAAGCTAGCAAAAACTCTGACAGAAAGTGTTAATAAGGCTCCGCGCCTAGGGACTTAATGTCTAAATAAGTAGATGTGCCCCGAGGTAGGTGTGCCCACCGATCTATGTACATAAACATGATCTAATCGAGACTAGAGGCTTGACAATTAAACTGTTATGAATTCCCGACTCATAAAACGTAAAATAGGCATGACCTTGCCTCACAGAAACAAGACTTTAATAGTCTGACAGATATAAACCCATGGTTCACCAAGGCCTAGATGCTCCACAGTTACACTTGGTTATTACCACCGCGGACCCATGGTTCTCTAAGGCAATGTGCCCCTAGGCTCTGATACCAAATCTAAAAATTTGTAAATCTAATGCCCCAGAGACCATAGTCCATTAAGGGGCATGTGCCCCACGTTTCCTTAGAGATAGATTCAGCAATGAAAGATCTTGGATCTACCAAAGCTATGAATATATGGGTCCCAGTAGCACGACCAGAACCAACAACTTAGAGTGCTTCAACCGTCCAAGGTCGAAAACTCCATAAATTTGAATGTCATGCCCAAAGAGCAAGAAAACCATGAAACTCAGAAAAGAATGCAAGGAGCTAACCTTTGCCATGGACCTGAAAGGATCAAACATCTAAAAAGACGGATCCAAAATCCATAGTCTACACCTTCAGAAAGAAGTTTGGAGATAATCCAGCGTAACCAGCGCAAACCCATCTGTTGCAAAGGCAGCTGTTGCGGTTCACCAGAACTTCAATATTGATTCGGTGTCTTCTCGATAGAGCATGTCTACCAAGATAATAAACTAAGAAGATGACGAGCAATAAAAAGGTCGAAGGAGTGAAAAACAGCAAGAAGAAGCCATGCAGAAAATGGGATAAAAGCCCTACGAGCCTATCTGGGTTAAAGCCTCGAGTCTCAAAGACACAAAGAGTTTTAAGGCCAAGCAACCTAAGAACGATCTCAATGGCACAAAGATCCAAAAGAAGTTCAGCACCCGCAAAGAAACTCACGCATGGCAAAATATAGAGATGGTCAAAACCAACACATACAAGTCAAGATGGAAATAGTTGACTTTTATGGCCCCTCAAGGAAAAGCCATCAGAGGTATCTGAACTCCTGTCGCTTGAAGAAATAAAAAGGTTAACCATAATCTCCACTAGCGGGAATAATATCTTTGCAATAAAGCGCTGATATGATCCCCTAAAACAACGAAGGAAAGGTCATTTAATAAAATATATATATCTTGCATTCAAAGACGATGGCTACCTCAGAGGTCAGTTCAAATTCCCATGATCTAGGGCCAAGACTAAGGCAAGGAATGGATCAAAGGAATGGAAGTCAATTCAGATGCAATAGACGATCATGGGGATGAATTTGAAGAATAAATTAAGGAAAGACAAATGAGCATGTAGATTTTATTACATTATCAACAAGTTTTACAAAGGAATGATGATAAACCAAATACTACGAAGCATCTTCTCATAAGAATGAAAGCTACTACATTAGGTTTCATCAATAAATCTCGAACGACTAAGCTAAGGTGAGAAGCTATGCAATTTCCTAGAGGACCTCTACTGAAGCTAAGGACGCCTTTCCTCCTTGGACCCCGAGTGCCTATCCACAAAATTCATGTCCACCCCAAGAGTTAAATCAAGTATCCCTATGGAAGATATTATCATATCATATTATAAACACCATGGCCAAAGATCAGAGAAGAGTCTAATGGGGAGACTTATCCACAACCAGGAGGAGACTCGAGTCCTTCTATTGCCTTGGTGCCTGATGTATATATATTTTCATGCATAATTAGGATCATTTTAGCTTAGTTTCATCCACTTTTAGGTTGTATATATGGCATTTTAGTCTTAGAATGCATTAGATTGAGTCTAGAGCCTAGTTTAGGCATCTCTTTCATTTGCATGCATTTTCTTTGCATTTTGTAGGTGCAGCTTGGGATGGATCTATGGAGGCTCTAGGCATGGATTCAAAGCAGGATTGAAGCTAAGGAATCATGCAGAAGAAGGGAAAAAAGCTATGGAAGAGATGGGGATCAAACAAGATGTCAAAGAGGAGCAAGAGGCCATCACAACTGCCCAAAGGGAGCTCTCATCGACCATCTGGTCGATGGCCAGCAACCTAGGGTTGATGGCCAACGACCTAGGCTGTAAATGTCGCTCCCTCCTCTGTAGGTTGCCAGCCATCGACCCTAGGTAGTCTCCCATCGACCAGATGGGTCGATGGCTGACAACATGGCCGAAAATACCCTTTGTTTTAGGGCTTCCTCAACTCTATGTTTACTATAAATAGACCCTTATGCTTCAAGAACAAGGGAGAATCTTTTTATCATCTTTTCTACATTTTTAAACACTATTTTGAAGATCAAAACTTTGTTATAACATTTGTTTTTGTTTTAGGTTCTTTGGATCCTTTCTTTCCAATCTCTTTCCCTCTTTAGATATATTCTTCTAAATAATGGGAGCTCAAAGACCCATTCTATGTCTTTGGATTTCCATGAGATTTAGTGAGTAGATCCTCTATGGATCTTGACATATAGTAGGTTAGGGGTTAGATCTAGGGTTTGTAATGGATATTTAGGTTAGATCTTAANACTAGGTTTAGTTTAGCTCTTAAAAGTTCATTGCTTGCTCAAAGACGCCTAGAAAGTGTTCGATGAAATGCCTGTGAGATCTAAACCTATGTTTTTCACCTTGAGCTATGAGAGTAGTTTGCCTTTAGGGACACCAAAGTTTTAGATGGCTATAAAGGCTTGAGACTTGCTATCACATACATGCTTAGATGGGCAACAAACGAGAGTTGAGCCTTGTAGTGTGTATAGGTGAATAGATCTCCGTCACGAGAGTGGGTTGATCGTCAAAAAAGGGGTCCTTGGTCTATAAATATGTAGATCCGTCAATAAAACCTTACCCAAATCCATTACAACTCTAGATTGAATCCAAACCCATAACCATCTTCTTTAGATCCTACTTTTATTTTGATTAGATCCAATCACCATGGTTAATCTCCCTTTTGATTAGGTTTAGTAGAGACCCGTGACAATCTCTTACTATTCTGCCGCCTACACTAGGAGCCTTAGTATAATTTCCTTGTTTCGACCTGTGACAATCTCTTACAATCTCTTGCAGGATTAAGCGTCGGGTTTAGGTCTTATAAATTATAAACTTTGACACCCGAGGAAACTCGCGCGTACAATATTTTGGCCCCGTTGCCGGAGATTCAGGCTATAGCTAGAATCTTCAAAGAGATTTCTAGGATTCAATGACTAGGATTTATCTTTTTGCGTATTTTATCTAACTTTCATACTTTATTTTGTTGATTTTCTTTGGTTTGTGAAGGTACATGATAACAAGATCAAGGAGTGAGCCAAATACAAGACTTCTTGACACCGAGCCAACAATCATCGAAAGACAACAAGCAAAACAAAGAAGAGCTAGGNGAGACAAGCCCATCTAATAAGGTTGGGTATGAATCAAGAGGTTGAACAAGGAAATCCTCCACTTATGGAGAATCCTCAAGAATGAATTCCCCCTCTCAATCAAGGGAATTTTGTGGGTAAAGAGAAACAAAGGAACTATTCATTCCACACCCCAAGAGAAGAACCAAGGAATGGAGAAGAAGATGAGCCATTCACTAATAGTTGAAAGGATGGGCATAAGGCCACATCAATCTGAAACAACAATTTCGAGATCAAGTCAAGCTTGATCAATATGGTGTAAAATGCAAGATTCTTTGGCCTTGCATTAGAGAACCCTCTTGAGCACTTGGACAACTTTGAAAGGTTGACCGGAACGGTGAAAATCAACGAAGTGCCGAAGGACATCATCAAATTGACCTTGTTTCCATTCTCTTTAGGGGACAAGGCATCTCAATGGGAGAAAGGAGTTGTGACTTCTTCAATCATAACATGGGACGAGTGTAAAACGAGGTACTTGGCTAAGTTTTTCTCGCCCCAAAGGACAACAAAGATTAGAAATGAGATCTTTACCATCAAGCAAGGAGGAATGGAATCGCTCTATGAAGCTTGGGAGCGCTTCAATTGATACATAAGCAGTTGTCCTCACCACGGTATCACCAAGAGCAACCTTCCTAAAATATTCCATAGAGGTATCCATGAGAAGTACCGTCTAGCTTTGAACACCGCCTCCATGGGAAGCTTTTCTAATTTTTCTGCCGAGCAAGGAGAGAAGCTCATTGACAACCTTGCCCAAAGCAATAATTGCGATGGGGATGACTATGATAGAACGGTGAGGAGCACCAGATCTAAGGAAGACAAGATCAAGGAGCTAAATGATAAAGTTGATAGGCTCATACAACAAACAAGAAGAAGTGTTCACTTTGCGGAAACTAAAGTCGAACGACAAGAGGCTGAGAACCAAGAGGAAGTGATCTAAATACAAGGAGGGTACTACCAAAAACCCTTCAACCAAGGGTAGAAGCCTTTAAACAACAATTTATCTTACCGAAGCACTAATGTGGAGACCCACAAGATCAAGTCTATCCTTCGAAGACAAACCAACAAGGGTACCAATACCAATCTAGGCAAGGCTACTACCAAAAGCCTCAACAACAAATCGGTCCTACTAAGGAAGAAGAGAATCATGCTATGCTTAAGAAGCTAGTGGAAGGACAAAACGAGACAAAAGCCGACCTCAACAAGAAGTTTGGAGAAAAGAATCTGAGGATAGAGTCTATCTACCGAGATATGAATATCAAGCAGGAAGCTCTTGCTTCACATGTCAAGGTAATAGATTCTCATCTACAACAAGTGATCTCGGAACGTAAAGGAAAAGGAGTATCTAAGGAGAAAGGAGAGTTAAGCAAGGATTTTCGCAACACCTTTCTAGAAGAGATCGACCAAACTCCTTAACCATGGGACGGTATTGTCTTTACTCTTGAAGAGGAAAAAATTATTGATGATTTTGAGAATTTATTTTTGAATCCTTTTGATGAGAATGTTGATTGCTTGGATTTGGAGGTTATTGGGAACCCGAGTTTTAAGGAAGGTCATGCCGAAATTGACCTTGAAATTGAAGAGAAAGACGCTCCTAATGGAACGGAGCTTGAGAANAGAAGAAAGAAGAAGAAGAGCCTTTGCTTGTTGATAAGGCTACTAAGAAAGAGGATTTTGAGGAAGCTAAGAAGGATGATATCTTCAAAGAAGAAGAGAAACTCAATGTCTCAAGGAAATAGACAATTGAGAAAAAAGAAAAGATTCCTAGGTACATGTCTAGAGGAGAAGAGGTGAGTGAAGAAGAC
>OVAN01014441.1:0-12039 GCA_900406275.1 Anastatica hierochuntica | reverse complement strand
TTATCCTATGTTCTTGGTGGTTCCGTATCGTCTCGAAGTTTGTATCTCAGGGCCTCTCGGAGTTGTCCGAAAGTTTCGGGCGTTGATTTCGATGTTGCCGTTTTTGACCCCAACAAAGACTCATATTATATATAAAAACACCCAGACTCGTTTTTAGGTTTTATTATGCTGTTTTTGAGACTTTAAGCCTCCTTTGAGAGCTTTGTAATCTAAGGGAGAAGATCTCTCATCCGTACTTCGAATTGGAGAAGATTTTTGAACCCTCTTTTCATATTCTATTCAATTGCATGATGTTTCTCAGTGATTTGTCTTGTGATTGTTCTTTGAATATACGTGAGTAGTTCTATTATTGGGTTTAGGGTTTCTCATTAGGGGTTTTCATGATTTTTTATTGTTTGCTTGTTAGATTGCAAAATTATCTATTGGATCTTCTTTTATCACTATTTTTAATACTGAAATTGGATTCACGACCTTGTTTCTGTTCTTAGGATTTTCAATACACCGAAAGTGATTTCTTGAATGCCTGATCTGTGTTAAACGAGCAAAGTGTCCTTAGCCAACGGAAGTTGATGTTATTGCGCTTTGTGAACTTATCATACCTGAATCTAATGCATGTTTAGAATCTGAAATTCAACAGAAGTTAGTCTATAGGATTCTATAACATAAGGAATTAGCGCTACAGAAGTAGGTTGATTCTAAATTAGTGATTTGAGTTCTAGATGGTTATTAATTATATTTCAATGTTAATTAACATGACTATGATGATGACTTGAATTCCCCGAGAACACCTTGTGCCTAATGTTTTCATGATTGATTTACAACTCAATTTTCTGCATTTGTTTTCTTTCTTTTCGATTTTAGCATCACCAACAATCTACTCCTTTTCGCTTTAGCCCATGTTTGATCTATAACTTTTTGTGTGATCATTGGTCTCTGTGGATTCGATCCCGAACACTAAAACGTGCTTAACTGTACGCTTGCACTGATTTCTTGGGTGAAAATCTGTGCTATTAGTGTTCCAACTATTTGGATGTACTTTTCCGTACCTATCTTGTAACTTGTATGCTCCTGAACCTCTGAATTCTACGGTTTGGTATGGTCCTTCCTAGCCAGGCGTAAGCTTTCCTGCGGCTTTGTCCTTGGTATTATCGAAGACTCGGCGCAACACCCATTCACCTTGCTGAAACGTCCTGGTTTGAATCTTCTTCTTGTAGTTTCTTGCTACTGCCTACTGGTATTTCCAGTTTCTTACTCTCGCCACTTCCCTTTTTTTGTCAAGGAGATCTAAGGATAAAGCCGTCAGTCCTTCGTTTTCTCTTGGGGTCAAAAGCTCCGTCTTGGCCGTAGGGATGCTGACCTCAGCAGGGGATACTACCTCTGATCCATAGACCAAGGAAAAGGGTGTTTCCCCTGTTGCGGTCTTTATACTGGTCGGCATGCCCATAAAGTGGCTGGAAGTTCTTCAACCCAGTTGTCTGCGGCTTGATCCAAGCGCTTCTTTAGGAGACTCACTACGGTTTTGTTCGTGGATTCGGCCTGCCAATTGGACTGCGGATGTCTTGGGTTGGCGAAGCTTAACTTTATGCCCCAGTCTTCGCAAAACTTCGTGAAGTTTTTGCTCGTGAATTGTGGGCCGTTATCCGTTACTATTTCTTGGGGCACTCTAAATCGTGTCTCCACATTTTTTCAGAGGGACCTTTTGATGTGAACATCCGTAATCTTGCTTAGAGCTTCTGCCTCAACCCATTTGGAAAAGTAACCCATCACTACTAGGAGGTATTCCAGCTGACTAGGGGCCTTTGAGAATTTCCCTACAATTTCCATCCCCCACTTCAGAAATGGCTAAGGGGAACTGATAGGTTTGAGGTTTTTAGGAGGTAACTTGGATACTTGTGCATGCTTTGACATTTATCCCAGTATTTGGCCATCTAGAGGGCGTCGTTGGCCATGGTTGGCAAGTAGTATCCCGCCCTCTTGGCTCTTAATACTAAACTTTTTCTGTTGGAATGAGATCCGCATTCTTCCTCGTGTAGTTCTTTGAGGACCAAATCAGTGTCTTCTGGCTTTATGCACTTGAGGTAGGGTCCTGAGAAGAACCTTCTGTAAAGTTTTCCTTAAATTAGACAGTAGCGGGACGCTTGCCTTTTGATCTTGCGGCACTCGCTCCTTACATTAGGCAGGACATCGTCTCTTAGATAGGAAATTAGGGGATCCATCCATGTTTCTTCTTCTTCGACGTTAGAGACTTGAAATCCTTCCGCATCTTCATCGGTAGTTGGCCACTAGAGCACGAGTAGGGGCATGCTGATTGGCTCCGTGGTTTTTAGGGAAGAGGCTAAATCGGCAAGGGCATCCGCATGCGAGTTATGTCCCCTGGGAATCTATGTAAGCTCGCATGCCTTGAATGAGCATAGAAGCTTCTTGGCTATGGTCAGATACTTGGTCATGCTAGCATCTTTCGCTTGATAATCACCTTGCGTCTGGCTTACAATTAGTTGGGAATCGTTGTACACCCATAGGTTCTCTATTCCCAAGTATTTTGTTAAACCGAGTCCTGTGATTAGGGCTTCGTACTTACTTTCGTTATTGGTGGCTTTGAAATTAGACCTTACTGCTCCCGATGGGAGTTCTCCCTTTGGTGAGATGAGCACGAGGCCTACTCCGGCTCCTCGTGTGTTACTAGATCCATCCACGTAGAGCGTCTATTCTCCTTCGCTCTTGTTTTCTTGCTGGATCATAGCTTCGTCTTCTGCCCCAGGTATCATCGGGGGGGGGNGGGGGGGGGGGGGTGGAGGTGGGGGGATAGTTCAGCTACGAAGTCAGCCAAGACTTGTGATTTGATCGTCGTGGTAGAACGGAAGATTATGTCGTACTCTCCTAGTTCCATTGCCCATTTGGCTAGCCTTCCAGATACTTCTGGCTTGTGGAGTAGAGACTTAATAGGGAATGACGTGATGACTACCAAGGCGTCCAAGGCGTCCTCCGCCTTCTGACTCCACACGAATCTCCTGGTGAATTTGAGGGCTTCGAAGAATGCATGGGACTTCTCTGACAGCCTGGATATGAACCTGCTCAAGGATGCCATTCTTCCTGTCAGCTTCTACACGTCTCCTGGAGTCTTGGGCGAGGGAATCGCGTGAATCACCCTGATTTGCTCCGGGTTTGCTTCGATCCCTCTGTATGTGACTATGTACCCAAAAAATTTCCCGGAGCTCACTACAAATGAACACTTAGAAGGATTGAACTTCATGTTATACTTCCTTAGCGTGGAGAAAGCTAGTTGCAAGTGGGCGATATGGTCTTCCGGCTCCAGAGACTTGACCAGCATGTCATCAGTATAGACTTCCATGGTCTAGCCGATTTGGGCTGCGGACATCATGTCGATTAGACTATAGTAGGTAGATCCTGCTTTTTCAAACCGAAAGGCATCACTTTGTAACAATAGGTTCCTTGCGACGTCATGAAGGAAGTCCTCTCTTGGTCGTCAAGGTGCATAAGTGTTTGGTTGTATCTGGAGAAAGCATTCATGAAGCTCATTAGTTGGTGTCCTTCCTTAGCATCTACCAACTTGTCTATATGAGGCATGGGGAAAGGGTCTTCCGGGCAGGATTTGTTGAGATCTGTGAAATCTATACAAACTCTCCATTTGCCATTCGTCTTTCGGACCATGACGACATTGGCTTGCCAATCCGAATAGTGGACCTTTCTAATAAACCCAACCGCAAGGAGGTTTTTAACTTCGTCATTGATGATAGCGTCTTGCTCAGGTGCGATCTTCCTCCTTTTCTGCTAGACTGCTGGGTATTTGGGATCAACTTGTAATCTGTGTACTGTGACGTCTGGGTCTATGCTTAGCATATCCACATGGGACCATGCGAAGCAATCATCGTTAGACCTCAAAAAGTCTATTAGCCTTCGGTGTATGCCTTCCTCCAGCCTTGACCCCACTTTGAGATTTTTTCCGGCTCTCCAAGTATCAAGGGTATCTTGTCCAATTGGTCCACTTTCGGCTCCTCGGTATGGTTTGCAGGAAGTGGGCTCTGTAATTGCTACAAGTGGGTTGTCTTTCATTTCAGAGTAGTCTGGTAGCACAATCGAGCACTTTTTTGGTCCCCTTTGATTCCCCAAGGCGTTGGGAATTTCAACACTTGGTGTAAAGTTGAAGGCATTTCTCTCATCTTGTGTATCCAGGGTCTGCCCATGATCATGTTATAGGTAGAGGGGCAATCTATAACAGAAAACCTGTTGGAAAAGTTTATTCCTCCAGTGCAGACTGGTAGCGCTATTTCTCCGACAATTTGCTTGACTTCTCCACTGAAGCCTACTAGCGAAGTGACCTTCTTGGTTAGAGCTTACTAGGTTAGTCCTAGATTCGTGTATGCTCCCAAGAGAAGCACGTTCGTGGAACTTCCATTATCGATGAGTACTCTCTTCACCAAAAAAATTGCCACCCACAAAGAAACGATCAAGGCGTCGTGATGCGGGGTCAGGACCTAGTCTTGCTCCTTAGCCGTGAAGCTTATGGCATCTTGGATATGCCCCTAATGCTTGGCCTCTTGGATGCCATAGTTGCTTTTTACGATCCTCGTGCTTTTCTTTGCGGCAATATGTGTGATGTCGCTAACTTCAGATCCTCCGGATATGACATTGATCACTTGATTGTGTCTTGGAGAGTCTAGGGCATGGCGGCTTGCTGGGACACATTCTTCCTGGTTACTCAGCATCTCCTTGGTCCTGTTAGAGAGAAACTCTCGTAAGTGCCCTTTCTTGAGCAGTTCGTTGACTTCCAGCCTTAGGGATATGCAATCCTCCGTTCTGTGAACATGGTCATAGTATAAGTCACACCATTTGTTAGGGTATTGGTGGTGATCAGGCTACCTCATCTTTTGGGGCCACCTGACTTGGTCCTCCATCTCCTTTAAGACTCCCACCAGTTCCACTCTTTATATCTATAGATTCGATATATTGGGCCAGGTGTTTGTTTCGGGAAATCTGTTGCCGTCTGGCTTACCCAAAGGTATGTGCCCTCCTTTGGCTTCTTTTGCTCTTTTTTCTCCGGGAGGTCTTTGATAAGGCTTGTCATCCCTGGTTTTCTTCTCGGTCTTCATGACCCAAGAATCTTGCCTAGCAAACAGATATTCTTCCCATTTGATCTGCGCCTGGGCACGAGCAAGCACATCCTCCATCGTCTTGCACTAGTACTTGGTCAGCTCTTTGTACAGGTCCCCTTCAAGGAGAAATCCTCCCTTGAAAGCCGAAACTGCGGCGACCACACTACAATTTGGTATTGTCACCTTCTGATTTTTGAAGTGTTGCATGTAACTTCTAATAGGTTTCGCCTTGCGTTGTTTGATCTCATAAAGATTGTCAGACGACTTGGGGGTCACCTTGCTACTGGTGAACTGCTCTATGAACAAGTCCATCATATGAGCGAAGGATCCCATGATTCCGGTTGGAATCATGATATACCACTGCAAGGCGACGCCTGCCAAGCTAGATCTGAACCCCTTGCACATGGCGACCTCCATGTGTTCTTTTTGAATTGCCAAGGTAAGCATCTTCTACCAGTATTGAGCGATGTGGTTATCCGGAACGGAAGTTCCGTCGTATGACTTGACAAAAGGGAAGGTGAAATTCCTCGGCATGTCAACCTGTGCGATCTCGTCCGTGAAAGGAGTGTCCACGTAAAATCTCAGGGCACTCTTCTTGAGAGGAGGTGAAAAACCTGTAAGGCGCTCGATTACTAACTGCAAGGCCTCCAACTTGTTGAAGATCATTTGTTCCAGACACTTAGCTTCCTCAGAAAGTGGGACGTGGCTCGCAACCTGCTGTCCCTCTACTTCCATGGGGTCGCCTTGTTCCCCACTTGTATCCTGGTTCCCCTGGGATCCTATCGCCGTTTGTCCTCCTCTTTCACTAGTGTTATTTGTTGGAGGAGTTTCTAAAGTTGGCATCCAGGGTACGTGAACCCTGAATCTTTGACCCGCAACATGAGCAGTTGTTAAGGTTGAGTTTGTCTCCCTGAGAGCTTCATTCTCTAGCTCGAGTTGCTGTAGGCGCTGTGCGTTCTCCTGAAGCGTCTTGGTATAAACTTCCATCTGCTTTGTCAAGGCTTGCAACTCTATGGTCTCATCCTCAGCTCCAGTTGGAGTTTGATCCCCTCGAAGTTGCTCCATCTCACATACTTTTGCCTGCAAGATCTCCAGCTGAGATCACATCTCTTCGTAGGTGAGCTCCGCTCGTGCCGATGGGATGTTTACGGTGTCGTGGTTATCTCCAGCCATTGTCACGTAGTTTCAGCTGATAGCTCCCCTCCTTCTAGCGCCAACTATTATGGGTGATTTTGGGATGTTCTTTAGAAAGCACTACGGAAGCTGGGAGACAATGGATGCGTGTGTTTGATGATGCGATCTAAGCAAAAGAGATGAAAAGATGTGTGTATTATTCTCTTAGGCCTAGGGTTTCTCGGATCCCTCTCTCCAAACCCCTAAGCTTTATATTATACTTGGAGTTCACATATATCTCCTCCAAATCAGGAGATATCGTATCTATCTAATAAGTTTACATGATTATTTACTTATTTAAAAGATAAGTTAAGCATTGAATAATGACGACTGGCTTTGGGCTTCCGGCCTGGCTTCAGCGTCCGGCCTCTTGGTTTGCTAGGACGTCGTGCTTCCTGGTTCTGGGAATTCCCCTACCTTATGGCCTTACTGTTGTACTCCATTCGAACCAGGAGAATATCCAAGGCTCGAGTTACTCCCAACAGTAGTCATATCAAATGCAGTTTTAACCGAGACTTTTTTCATTATAAACTAGCTATTCACAGAAATATTAATTATTTTTGTTTTTTCGGTTAAAGAATATATTAGTTAATTATGTAGGAGAAATAATATTAACTATACATAATATTTACTATTACTCTTAGAAAATATCAATTTAATTGATTTTAAATATGTTTTAGATTTAGATTATGTAAATAATAAGTATACACAATTTTCTATATCAAATTAATATCATTAATTTTGTATATTTTATTTATATTAAAAACGATTACGGTTATAAATTTATTGTTTTATTTTATGGTAAACCGACGGTTTTGATATGGTTACATTTAATCAACGGTGACTATTAATAACCTTTTTCAATCATAAATAATAATATTTTACGGTTACAGTTGTAATTGTTTCATACGATTACTGTCCAGTTACGATTTGAAAATGTAATGGTTACGGTCCGAAATACAGTTACGGTTTTGTTTTGGCCACGAAAAACACGTTATCACTTAATTAAACTAAATTACATTCATGCTATTTTAAAAACTAAGTTGGTACGTGTTGCTAATAGTTTCATGCTTTCGTTCAAACAAAATTTTTTAAATGTTCATATATGTTTTTCAATTTGAATCGGCCCTAAGGACAAACATGGATTTGAGACTTTCAATCTTTTTCTAAAAGGCTTTAAAAATGATGAGGGTGGACTTAGCACCCTTTCATGTCTTGTATGACTAGTTGTAAGTTCAATGAAAATCAAAGGCCCATTGAGTAAGATAGTTTTGGCAAGAGTGTCTGGCCAACATAACCCGACCCCAAGGGAAAGCGATGATGAATCTCTACATTTAATGCAAATCACATAGGTTCCACTCTGCACTAAATGCGCTTCCCACGTCTCAGTTTCGTGTTAAATGCTCTGTTCATACGCCGAACAGTGCAAAAGCTAGACACTTACTCCTGACACAAGGACCTAGTTGGTGAATCAATCATCACGTAAGATTGTTGTAGCAGTCGCACGGACAACCTCTTCCTATAAAAACCGGAAGAAGTTCATTAATGAAGGGCACATAAAATTAGAGAGAAAAATCTCCCTCTTGTAACTTGTAATCTTGAGAGAGAAATAACCGAGTCTTGCTCATTAATAATATTATCATTCTCCTCGGTCTGACCGAACTTTCATCTTTTACACTCTTTCCCAAACTAATTTCCTTTAACGAGCTTTCCAACTTTAAAAAATTTGCCACTAAAAAGTAAGAAGTCAACTCTACCGAGACTCGGATCAACTCCATTGACCTCAAATTCAACCCTCTCGAACCCCAATTCAACAATTAGCGCCCTCTCTAGGATATCAGAAAAATATCTAAACCCAAGAAGTACCCTCAGCAAAACGATTGACGATGATTGCGCCAGTGAAAACCACGATGCAAGCTATGATTTCAGGGCGCCATACTGCAGGCGCTACTCCTTGGATGAACACCTCAAAAGACAAAAGAAGTCGAATTTGCGATCAGGAAAATAAAGCTACAAGAGATTACCTCCAAAGTACACAAAGTTTTCAGTGCCACCCCAATTATTGACAGTGTCCTATACGAGACCCAAAGTGAAACCCTTCATTGCCAAAATTATGAGCTTCCCGCTTTGAAATCCTGATAAACTAACAATCCCGAAATATGAAGGGACATCTGATCCAAGCCAACATTTGACCACCATATGAAATGGACAAGTTTGTCTCCGAAAGAGTACGACATTGGGTACTGTCAGCTCTTTGTCGAGAACCTAGTGGGAGCGGCACTCCAATGATTTTTGGGGCTAAGGATCAGTTCCATCGATAGCTTCCACCAACTGTCCACCATCTTCCTTAAACATTACTCGTCATTTGTAAGGTAGAGAGCCTCGGTGGCTAACCTGTGTCCTTGTCTCAAGAACTCA
Source organism: Anastatica hierochuntica (assembly GCA_900406275.1). Classification (NCBI taxonomy): domain Eukaryota; kingdom Viridiplantae; phylum Streptophyta; class Magnoliopsida; order Brassicales; family Brassicaceae; genus Anastatica; species Anastatica hierochuntica. Next base: position 3,337 of record OVAN01014441.1, on the reverse strand, counting down.
AGAAGCCACTCTGAACCTTCATCGAGCGTTTCAAGAAGGTGGCATTGCGTGTCACAATATCTGACTAGTTTGCCCTCCCAACGTTAAGAAACGGGATGTGGTATGAGTCTAGCTTCTGTGACGACCTGAAAATTAACAAGCCTCAAACATTATATGTTTTCCTGCACCGACTACCTTGTTCATCAAGGTTGAAGAAGAAAAATCAGCCATGAGTTAAAAAATATTTCTCGTTCAAGGGGTTGCCGTCAAAAGAAAAGAGCAAAGGACGATTTCTACGAGCCTCATCAGCATTTGATAATAAGTACGCGCAGGAAAGGTTTAGGGGTGACTTCGAAAAGAAAGCCTCATCATATTTCATGGCATAAGAACAAGCAAAAGAACTCCTATGGAATAAAATGATCTAAGGATAGGAGAGAGAATCTGAGCGCTTCTGCAATTGCCACATTTGAGCCAGACATGTGACCGAAGAATGTCCATCTCACTAAGCTTCACATAACAAAGTTCTGAAAGGGAAAGATTGAACTCCCGACAAGGGGGAACACGGTGGCGATGGTAAGGGCCTGAGTGCCGAGGGAGAAAACCATAACCAAAACTGAGGCCTACACAGGCCAAACCCAAGAGGTGCCCTAACAAACCAGGCAATAATAGTGACGACCCTAATCATGACTGCGAGTCGGAGTAAGATGACCCACTACCACCTTCACCAAGAACGAGGATATACATGATAATGGGAGGGCTCACAAATAGCAGCGACTTCGTTCGATCAATCAAAGAAGGAGAAAGGTGCGTTGTAAGTTCCAACAAATGAAAAAGCACGTGGGGGAGAGTTAGAAGGTCGACGACATGGACATTTCCTTTTCTAATGTCGATGCATACAATGTCGACCTTTCCCATAATGATCCCTTGGTTATCGTCGTGATTGTGGTAGATTCCGAGATATCGAGCATACTTTTTGACACGGGCAATATACAAACTGAGAAAAGCAGCCCAAGCATGCATGCTGGTGAAACCTGCCATAGAAAAAACATCGACGAGCGGCGATACGCTAAGTAAGGACCTCGTCACACAAGTTAACGTCAACTTTTATGACTCGTCAAGATGCGACATAATCGGAGCTGACCTAAGGGGTAACATCAAGGGAGAGCTAACCAACTTCCAGAGAAAGAACACTGCCACGTTCTCTTGGACGACCTCTAACATGTCGCGGATTGACCCCAAGATCACGTTCCAAGAACATAACATGTGTTATGGATGTTTTTGGGGAGTTCTTTGATAGGCATTGTTATGGGTGATTTTGGTCGCTCTTTGTAGCACACGTTTGGCCCTTAAGCTTTGTATCCCTCCAAGAATTGGATATATTGTGGGAACCAAAATTCTCACTGTCAATGATACATGGTTCACGGATTCTCTGTAGCCAGACATCAACAGATCGGATATCGAGTTAGCGAATTAGTGAAGAAGAAAATACGAAACTAGACTACGAAGACAATAAGAAAGAAATCGTGAGTAAGTTAGATAACGAAATTGGATTAATACGAAATAGATTGCGAAGCGATATGAATTTAACGGTGATAAAGTACAGGATTCGAGAAACAGGTTAACGTGAACGAATATAAAGTAAATATGAGAGCGAATCTAAAGTATGCGAAAAACGTAAACGAAGAACGATTCGACATACATAGTTAACAAAGAAGTTAAGGGATCTTATTCGAATTTCGTTATCGGAGCGTGCACAACCGGTGTTAAGCCGTGGCCGCAAGATTTGTTGGCGACGATTACCTAGAACTAAGACGCAGACTCGTAACCTAGTTGAGACGCAGCTCGCTAACGAAAACGAAATAAGAACCCTAGTTTTTCTAAGTGTTTTGTGGTGATGAAAAGCTCTGTGAATGTGTATGAATGTCCCCTTTCTTCTTTGACTTCGCGTCCTTTAAATAGATCCTCGTGAGTTGGCTCAATTTCCTTTTCCATCCCGATTCGTACATATCTTTTCGTGGGAATATTCCCTTTTCCCTGATTTTTCTAAATCTTTTCGAGATCCTTCCTTATTTTCCCAAACTTGACATTTTTCGCGAAATCTTGACGAACCGTCATTGCAAGTGGGCCGTTCTCACCCGAAAATCGTGAGTGGACCGTTATCACGGTTTGGGCCCTTTAGGGCCGCTTCGCGGCTAACTCACTTTTACGATTTATCGCAGAAAACCGTTTTTTGTAAGAATGCGCTGCAACGGCTTCGTGCACCGATATGGTCAATCGTATAGTTTAGACTCTTCCGGTGCTTAAGTTAACCGTCGTTGTTTTATTCGATTGATACGAAATCCACGGAAAGCACGAATCCTCGCGACTCTTGTCATGACGGTTCGACGGAAACTCCAATCGAGACGAAACGAAAGATGATCGAGTGACAATTCAAAGGAAATGACGATCGGAAAGGACGTTGTTCATTTAATGGACTACGGCCGAACGCTATCCGCGCCTCAGCGCCAACTGGCGCCAAGACAGACGCTCTGTCTTGGCGCCAAGGACAAAGCTTGGTCTTGGCGCCAGTTGGCGCCAAGGCAGATACTCTGTTTTGGCGCCAAGACCATGCCTTGGTCTTGGCGCCAGTTGGCGCCAAGACAGACCTCCGGTCTCGGTTCAATCGACGTCTAGATCGGCCTCTATTTTGGTCGTCAATCGGTTCCAAGACTCGTTCGTAGGTCTGGCGTCCATCGGCGTTTCTAGACATTTGCTTCTCTAACGCTTTTGGTGATTTTGTATCGCTTTAGAGGATGTATCGTGTGGCCTCGTGAGGATTATCCGACGACCATCGATGCTAGCCTTGGCACTTGGATGCTTAAGTTGCTCGCGGACGGACAAACTTTATGTGGAGATTGGTCATGGTCGACTATCTTTGAAGCTCTGAAACCAGTCTCGGAAGAGACACCTTGAACGATGAGAACCTCGGAGTTTTCAGATATCCTTACGATCCCTGTGTCCGGAAGAGAAAGCATTGTTTCCGTAGTCCTTTTGAGGGATCGATTTAGTCGGGACAATTTTTGACCCCAACAGTTAACCCCCCAGTTTGCGAGAACCGCAGTGCTGTTTTTGCGAGCTTGAAGGTGTGCTCACGAAGTTTGGCGAGATTGATGGCTGAAAAGTCCAAGGATGAATGGTGAGTCTCTTTTCCAATAAGTTAGTGAAGTTTGTTTCCTCAATCTTCACTTATTCATTTTAAGAAAACTTCACAAGTTTGAGAAATTTTCTCCCTTTCCATCTTTCTCTTCTTTTACTCAAATGGCTAACATTTTTGAGAACGCCTTACCATCGATCTTTTCCCCTGAGAGCGTAAGGCTTT
>OVAN01014440.1:0-12039 GCA_900406275.1 Anastatica hierochuntica | reverse complement strand
CATTGAAGAACAGAATCAGATCTTTCTCCAGGTTTTGATTTTACTTCCTTTTCCTACTATGATCAGATTATAAAATATATTAGGCCCTCTTTAATGAGTTATAATTTTTGCATTCTGTCTACGTGATTTATCTATATTCAGCTCTGATTTGATTATGGTTGAACTTTTTGCTTCGTTTACTTGACAAATTTTATGCTCGCTTAAGAATGTGTACCAAATGTATGCTTGGAATATTAAATGTAATTGATTTCTCTGAACTGTTTAGTATGGGTTTTGTTTAGTTTTGTGCTATGTTTCTTTTTTATAGATTCTCAAAGTTTATGGATTCTGATCAGCTTGCATTGTGATTGATTTGCTCAGATTTGTGCTTTGTTTACTTTTTTCTACATTTTGTTCTTATACTCTTTTCTTTGTTGTTCATCACTCTTCCCCTATGGCTACTATAGTTGTGGATTGTGATTACGTTATGTTTCTATTCTGATCACCTATTTGTTAAATTCTAATGAGTTTTTGTCCTTTGTTTTTTATGATGTGTTCCTCAAGTCCATTCAAAAAGATAAAAGAGGGAACCATTATGGACTTGGAAGTCTCGTGGAGAACTTAGATGACAGGGTAGAGAACGACACTGTTGGAGTCTCTGCATCAACATTTGCAGAGATGAAGAATGAACTCGAAGCTGCTAACCGCAAGATTGTAGACCAGGCAGAAGAAAATTTGCGTCGCGATTAGGAGTTACGAACTACTAAAGCTACTGTCTCAAGAATGAAGATTCTTCTCAGCTACTTGCGGAAAAAGGATCCCAACCTTGTAGCCTACCTTGATTCACAAACTCAGCAAAATGTTGAAGGTACCACAACATTTGTTCCAGAAAACAATGTCAACTTCTAGTATGCAAGCTTAATGATCCAAGTTTCTTCTTGTATACAATCTCCTTTTTTCCGGTTCTTGTCTACAATCTCTAATATAAAACATATTCTGCTACTAATTTTTTTGGTATATAATGCATTTTCTGCATTTATCTTTTAGGATGTAAATTATTTTGCTATCAGATGTATAATGTTATGGTTATTTTCCTAATTATGTTAATGGTTATTATAATTTGCTTACAAGAATTACTAAATATTTATTTGCTATTAAAAGGTTTCCATTTTGCAACCATTAATTCCACTTTGGGTATAACTAGATGAAGGAATATAGTTGCAATTGACTGGAAATTTAGCTAACATTTGTGAATTCATGAAATAAAAAAGTCATAAAATAGTCGCTGATAAGTGACTTTAAACGTTGTCCTTAAATAGTTGCAAAATTACATACTTATTTACGACAAAAAAAACAGACGTAAATTTGCCTCTACGAACATAACGTCTTTAAATGGTTGTTAATTTATGACGACAGTTTAGTCCCAAAACCGTCGCTTATTTACAACATCAAAGAGTAGTAACTATATAGTCTTAATTTTGCCTCTGTTTATAACTGTTGTTAATATAGTCGCATATTAGCGACAATTTTGCGACTAAACTTTTTTGCGACGAAAATTTTGCGACTACTAAAAATAGTCGCAAATTGACCTTTTGCGACTATTTTGTCGCTGTTTTGTTAGTGGCAAATGTTCTGTTTTCTTGTAGTGCTAGCTATCAACTCTCGTTGGCTAAGCTAAGTTTGGCATACTTTAGGCTCTCCTAGACATTTCATCGAACAAAGTCGATGAAAAGGGCTTTTCTCGTCAATGTCGCATGTCATCAACCCAAGAGAGGCTTACCTTGGGCAAAAAGGCTGTGAAGGGAGTCCAGCATCGACCCAAGGTTGGCCACCATCAACCTTTGGGTCGATGGCAGAGCCCCTTGGCAGCTTCTTGTGTCTTCTGTCTCCTCTTGGGTGCCTTGCTTGATCCCAACTTCTTCCATAGTATTTAGCTCCTCTTTTTCTTGATTCTTTAGCTCTAAATCCACCTTGAATCCATCTCTAGAGCTTCCATAAATCCATCCCAAAGTTTGTCCTACAAATGCAAAGAAATGACTTGCAAATGCAATATGTTTCTAAACTAGACTCTAGACTCAAACTTATAGATTCTAATACTCATATGCAATATATATAACCTAAATGTGGATGAAACCAAGCTAAAATGTATCAAAATATGCATGAAAATATATACACATCAAATGACATCTAGACAATCATAAGCGTTAGTTAAAAAAAGAGCTACCGTGAGCTCGGTGGGCACAAGGCCTTTGGGCACAAGGCCTTTGGACACAAGGCATTTGGGCTCAAGGCTTTTTTGGACTCATGGTCCTAGGGCTAGTTTCCGTGCTCAAAGTACTAGTCTTTGGTGAGTGATTTACTCGGTGGGCACTAGGCCTTTGGGCACACCTGCCTGTTTGGACATTTAGTCCCTGGGCCCGAAGCCTTATTGACACTTTGTGTCAGAGTTTTTGCTAGCTTTATTGTGACCGAACAGTTTTAAGTTTTTCTATGAGCCGCATACTAGGATGGACAGGGGTGTACATGTCCATTAGATTTGCTAACTCATAGTTTTGATGCATTGCATCTACCACCGTTAGGAGCTTCTCCAGAAAACTCGCCACGGCTTTTCAACCATGGTTTTTAGGAACCCGTCCATATTAGATGGACCATAGTTAGGAGTCTATCCGCATTCCGCCATGGCCTTTTCCACCATGGTTTTTAGGATCCCGTTCGTATTATATGGAATTTATTTTTGGGGCACAAGGCCTTGGTGGGCATAAAGCCTTACTTGATTCCTAAGGAGTTTTTCAAAGATAGTATATATCTTTTTTCCTCCAAAGGAAATCGTTTTTCTTTTCTTTCAAGAATGTATTTCAAGACCCGCAGTTTCTTTTATCAAAGAATAGGAGAAACTTTTATTATATAATTGAATTCTAAGAAAAGCGATGGTCATCTCATGGCTGAGAAAAGGTGCCAAGGCTTACGCCAAAGCCTTCATACCTAGAAGTGATATTTTTTCAGGTGGAGGGCGTTCCAGCTGTTTGGTTGCTCTCTTCCATGCCTGTCTTGTAGTCTGTAAGCTCTAGCATTTTGTACCTCTATGATCTTATAAGGTCCTCCCCAGGTTGGGGCTAGCTTTCCAGCGGCTTTATCCTTGGTGTTATTAAACACTCTTCTAAGGACCCGTTTTCCTTTATGGAAAGTTCGCGTTCCGACCTTTCTGTTGTAGCTCCTGGCTACTTCTGATTGATAACACCAATTGCATACCATCGTAGCATCCTTTTTTCCTCGATTAATTCTAGGTCTAAAGCCATCAAGTCATGGCCGTTTTCATGCTTATCTCTGTTGGAATGATTGCCTCTATACCACAGACCATGGAGTATGGTGTTTCACCGGTGGCGCAGTTGGTTGTTGTTCAGTATGCCTATAGCACGCCTAGGAGTTCATCGACCCACAATCCTTTTTTCGCATTTAGATTTTTCTTCAATATGTTGACGATTGTTTTATTAGTTGGTTCTGCCTGGCCATTTGACTGTTGATGACGGGGTCTGGCGAAGCTAAGTTTAATCTCCCATGTCTCACAAAATTCCTTAACACAACATTTCTATAGAATTGGGGCACATTTTCTGTGACAATCTCGTGGGGCACTCCAAACCTGCATATTATTCTCTTCCAAAGGAAATTCCGTATTTGGACGTCTATGATTTGATTCAATGCTTCTGCCTCTATCCACTTTGTGAAGTAATCCGTCATCACGAGCATAAAAACCTTCTGTGAAGGCGGCATAGCGAACTTTCCAACTATATCCATGCCCCATTATGCGAAAGGCCATGATGCTCCTATTGGCTTCAGATTCTCGAGGGGAAGCTTGGACGCTTGAGCATGTATCTGGCATTGCTTGCAGTTACGTGCGTAAATTTTTGCATCGTTAGCTAGCATTGGCCAATAGTATCTTGCTCTCTTTGTTTTTAGGGAAAGACTCCTGCCCTCTGAGTGTGATCTACAGGTGCCTTCATAGAGTTCTTCTAGAGCGAGCCTTCCTTCGAGCCATCCAAGGCATCTTAGCGATGATCCCCCAAAGGATCGTCGATAGAGGCTTTCACCGACTAGGTAATATCTCGCAGTCTGTCGTTTCATTTTGATGCATTTGACTTTGAGTTCCGGTAGGGTCCCATCCTTGAGATAACTTATTATCAGCGGTCTCTAGTCGTATTTCGGCTCAGCTGACCCTTGGGTCATGCCATCGTCTGCTTCTCATTCTGTGGCGAGCACTTCTTTAGCGATGGCAGGTCAATGTAGCATTAGCAAGGGGATATCAATACTTTCAGGAGCTTGCAACTCAGATCCAAGATTGGCCAATGCGTCAGCCTAGATGTTCTCTTCTCATCGTATTTGGTGCAGTTTGCACTCCTCAAAGTCTGTGATGAGTTCCTTCGCTATCGTGAGATATTTGGCCATGGTCGCATCCCTGGCTTTATTGTCTCCTTGGATCTGGTTGACGTTCAATTGAGAGTCACTATGGAATGCAATCTTTCGAGCTCCCAACTCCTTTGCTAATGTGAGCCCAACTATAAGGGCCTCGTACTCGGTTTCGTTGTTTGTAACTTTGAATTCGCATCGGACTTCTTTGGTGTCTTTCTCGCAATGGGGTGAGGTAAATAGGATTCCAAGGCCCGTTACCCTAGCATTGCGAGAGCCATCCACATGCAATATCCATTCTCCATATGATCTTGTCGTTTGGAGAGTTTGTACCTTCTCCTTCACCATGGATCCACAGTGGGTGTGAATTCTGCTACAAAATCTGCTAGCGTCTGGGTTTTTATAGTGGTGGCTGGGATGAAGACTACATTGTACCCTCCCAACTCTATGGCCCATTAGGCTAACCTACTTGACATTTCGGGCTTTTGCAGGACGACTTTGATAAGAGCTCAGGTTACTAGCACGATCGTATGTGCTTGGAAGTAGGGCCTTAGTTTTCGGGCCGCTACAACCAATACTAAGGCCAACTTATCCAGGTGACTGTACCGCCTCTCGGCATCCAGAAGAGATTTGCTAATGTAGTACACAAGATGATGGATGGCGGCTTCTTCCCTTACAAGGATGGCGCTAACGGCGTGATCAAAGACGGTGAGATACAGTAGCAGGGGCTCTTTGTCTTTGGACTTAGATAGAAATGACGGTGTGGATATATAATGTTGAAGGGCCGCCAAGGCTTCTTTCCCTTTGTTGTCCCATACGAACTCCTTTCCCTTCTTGAGGGCTTCGAAGAAGGAGTGCGACTTGTCTAATAGCCTTGAGATGAACCTGCTAAGCACCGCCTTTCTTCTTGTTAGCTTCTGGATGTCCGTAGGAGTTTGCGGTGTTGGGATCCCTTGGATCGCTCTTATTTTCTCTGGATTAGCTTCAATTTCCTGATGAATAACGATAAATCCTATGAACTGCCCGGAACTAATGCCGAAGGACACTTGGACTGATTGAGCTTCATCTTGTATTTCTGTAGCGTGTCGAAAGCTTGGTACAAGTGTAAAATGTTGTCTACCACTAGGAAAGACTTCACTTGCATGTCATCGATGTACACCTCCATGGTTTGACCAATATGTTCTACAAACTTCTGTTTGACCATCTTCTGGTAGGTGGACCCGGCGTTTTTGAGGCCAAAGGGCATGACTTTATAGCTATAGACCCCTTGGGACGTCATGAACGCCATCTTCTCTTGATCACTGGGGAGCATCAAGATCTGATTGTACCCGCTAAAATCATCCATGAAACTCATGAGTGGGTGCCCTGCGGTGGCGTCAACCAGCTTGTTGAAGTGTGGAAGGGGAAAAGAATCCTTGGGGCAAGCCTTGTTGAGATCTGTGAAGTTGTTGCAGACTCTCCATTTCCCATTCTTATTTCTCACGACTACCACATTAGCTAGTCACTCGGGATATCGCACCGGTCTTACGAATCCTGCTTTGAGGATGCTACTTACTTCCTTATTGATGATGGCGTCTCTTTCTGGGGCAAATTTCCTTCTATTCTTCTTTACCGGTGGGTGGTCTGGGTCGACCATTAGTCTGTGCGAGATGATGCTATGGTCGATCCCTGGCATGCCCGCATGCGACCAGGCAAAGTAGTCTTAGTTAAATCGAAGGAAACCTATCAACTATTCAATCTTTGGTTCCTCGCCATTGGTATTGGCCTTGGCCAAAACCGGTGTCGAAAGCGTTGATGTTCTTTTGAGGGTAACCTCATAGCAATACCTAGCATCTTGCAAATCTCCTTTGATTTCCCCTACTCCCCAAGGGTTCGGGAATTTCATAACTTGGTGCTCGGTACTACGAACGCCTTTCATTGCATGGATCCATGGTATCCCCATGATTGCGTTGTATACTGATGGACAAACTGTGATGGCGAACTAGGTTCGTTGGTGGACTTTTGCTCCTCATACGCTTAGGGTGAATTCCCCGACNCTCCCCAAGGGTTCGGGAATTTCATAACTTGGTGCTCGGTACTACGAACGCCCTTCATTGCATGGATCCATGGTATCCCCATGATTGCGTTGTATACTGATGGACAAACTGTGATGGCGAACTAGGTTCGTTGGTGGACTTTCGCTCCTCATACGCTTAGGGTGAATTCCCCGACCGTTTGGATCGTCTCACCGCTAAAACCAACAGGGACGCTTGCTCTTCCTATGATGTCCGAGTCTAGAATCCCCATCTCCTTGCCGGCTTGCGAAAAAAGAATATTGGTTAAGCTTCCGCTGTAGAATATTATAAAGTGTCTACCAAGAGTGGTGAAAAAAAAGAAAAAAAAAAGTGTCTACCAAGAGTAGCCCCACTAATTATCAAGAGAACCCTCAACTCCTACGCGGATACGCCCTTCATCGATACTATCGCCTTTAGCGAAGTTTCTAAAAGATTCGCTTGGCCGGTCATGACTCTATACGATGGGACTACTGATCTAGATACACATATCTCGCAATATCGCCAACGCATGCTCACCACCCCCATCAGCTATGAACACTTGGAATTTTGTATGTGCAAAGGATTGGGACCAACCCTCATAGGCCCAGCACTACTGTGGTACTCCAACCTAGCCAATGCTCCATTAACTCCTTCGCCATGCTAATCAACTGCTTTATCGAGCAGTTCGCTAGCAGCCAAGTTTTAAGGTGCGCCTCTAATGATCTCTATTGAATCAAGCAAAACCCAAACTAGAGCCTGAGGGCATATCTCACCCGATTCAATAGGGGAAAAGTGTTGGTTCTTAACTATGTCACCTCCACAGCCATCTCAGCCTTTAGACAAGGACTGCTAAACAACGATGATCTGTAAAAAGACCTCACCCAATACCCTTGCTACACAATGGAGGATGTACTCTCCAAAGCCTGGGCTCAAATTAAATGGGAGGAGGACATAGTCTATCAAGCCTAACTAACGCACATGTACCATCCTAAAGCGCATGGTCACTCCAAGGCCACCAGAGACAATAAATCTAACGCTAAGTCTGGCTCTGAAAACTCTGCCAAGGGTGGCTCCAAAGGATGGTCGAAGCCCTTAGCAAAAGCGGAGCACGAGAAGAAAAGTCAAGTGGCCAGTGAAAATGCGGCTCCCTAGCACAAGAGAGACGCATCCAAATGGTGCGATTTTCACCACGACCTTGGTCACTTAACGGTGGATTGCTTCCAGCTAAGGCTCAAAGTGAATGAGTTGCTCATAAAGGGGTACCTACGAGAGTTTCTCTCTGACAAAGCAAAGGCGCTCATTCACGAACAGACCAAGAATGACATCCCCATGGAGCCAAGGTTTGATTCGCCAAGGCAAGATCATGTCATCAACTTCATCACTGGAGGGTCAGAAGTGAGTGGAGTGACAATCTCTGCTGCCAAAAGAAGCACTCGCGCTGCCAAGGTCCACCACGGATTAAATGTTATGGCAATTAGCAAAGAATGTGAAGATGGTCTTGGCGTAATAAGCTTCACCACTAATACCGAAGAAGATGTGATAATTCCTTACCATGATGCCCTGGTGATATCGTTAAAAGTTGTGAACTGCCTCATGAGGCATATCCTCATCGACAATGGCAGCTCAACTAATATAATCTTTAGCAATACCCTCGAAGGCCTGGGACAAGACGAAGAAGAGATCACCAGAAAGTCCACTTCTCTAGTCGGATTCAGTAGCGAAATGAAGCAGACCATCGGAGAAGTAACCCTACCAGTATACGTCGGATGTATCAACCATAGGAACAAGTTCCTCATCATGGATTGCTCCTAGACGTACAACGCAATAATGGGGAGGCCCTGGATACATGATATGAAGGTCGTTCCATTGACGCTACACCAATCCTTGAAGTTCCCAAGTCCTTTGGTAATAAGAGAGATCAAAGGAGATCAAGAATGTGCTTGTTCATGCTACCATACAAACCTCACAACCATCGCTCCACAGCCCTGCTCAATGGCAGCAACCATGGAGATCTCAACCGAGCCATTCCATGAAGAAAGCAACCCTCGAAAAAGAACGCTGCAAACCGGTCAGGGGAGCAAGGCCTCAGGCAAGAGACGAGCCTGATGGGATAACATGGGTCGATCGAGGTAAACAAACCGATAGACCATGGCGCCCAATAAACTATGAGGTCCTGGTTAGGGGGTTTCTGATTTTAGTTTTTTCATATATAACCATCCATGATGCATGGGCAAATCAAGAATAAAAATTTGATCTTCAGTGAAAGAGCGTTTTATCACCTACGCGATTCTTTTTTAAGAAAAGATGGTATAAACAAAATGCCTCCGAAAACAAACTAGATCGAGCCTAAATGCTGTGGACTGGGTTGACCATGAGAACCTAGGTTAGTAATACCCAAGGATAATCGGGCAATCTAAACAAAGAAAGTCTCGAGCATCAATGATACTTGCAGTTGGGAGTAATTTGAGCCTTAGGAATTACCCTTGGTTCGAATGGAGTACAACAGTAAAGCCATTTTAGGGGTCAAAAATGGTCATGACGAGATCGATGCCTAAAAAGGATAACGGAAATGTTCTCTCTCTTTCGGGAATGAAAATCGTAAGAGAATCATCAATTCTGAGGTTCTTGCCATCTAAGTCGATCTCCTCTCAATCAAACGTCGAAGCTCCGCGTCTAGCCAACCATAGGCAATCGCTTCGCAAAGTCTAGTCACTCGCTAGCAACTAAACGAGAGAATATCAAAATCAACGTCCAAGACTTCCGAAAGATCTCAATAAATAAGTTTCGAAACGATAAGAAGTCGCCGTAAACGTCAGATAGCCACGTCGCTTCGGAAACAATAGCAACACGAACAACGACAAGTATAGTCGCCCAACGGGCGACTAGACCCTTTACAAGTCTAGTCGTGAAAAGGGCGACTAGACTCTTGCCAAGTCTAGTCGCCCATTGGGCGACTTGACTCGTGCCAAGTCTAGTTGCCCATTGGGTCACTAGACTCTCGGAAAGTCTAGTCGCCCAACAGGCGACTAGACTCGTGCAAAGTCTAGTCGCCCACGGGGGACTATACACAGACAACGTCAAGTCCCCCACGGTTGACTAGACCAAGTCCTCTCGATCATCTTCTCCTTCGAATCTCGGTTCGATTGTCTCTTGTTTCGTCTCGATTGGAGTTTCCGTTAAAGTTTCGCGGTAATAATCGTAAAGACTTGTTCTTTTCGTAAAAACTTCGTATCAATCTTATAAAATGATAGTGGTTAACTCAATCACTGATATTGTCTTAACTATATGATTGATCTTTCATTTTGCGAAACTATCACTACGTAATCGTATGAGAAACAATTTCTCCGAAAGAAATCGTAAAAGTCACTTCGTTGCAAAATGGCCCAGGAAGGCCCAGAACGCGATAAAAGTCAACTTACGATCCTGAACGAGAATGGGCCCAACTTCGTCAATGACTTACCCAAGTTCCGCGAAAGATAAATGGAAAATGCGATAAAGTTAAAGTGTGAAGATAAATATGGAAAAATCGTGAAGATAAGGAATATTCTCGAGAAAAAGAATATTTCCGCAGAAGGATATCCTCAAATCTAGGGCGATAAAGGAAACAAGATCAACCTACGAAGGCATATAAAAGAGGGGCTAAGAAGAAGAACGGCGAAACAGAAAATCAACAGTGCAAATTTCGGTTCCCACAGCCATAAGGCAGGCGAATGCCCAGAAGCAGTAAGCCAGATGATCTGGCAAAGCTGGAAGCCAGATGCAAAAGCGAGGCCAGAGGCCCAAAGCCAGCCGCCATTATTTAGTGTTTACCTTATATGGTAAATAAGTAGATAATCGTGTAAATATGTTTAGATAGATACAATATCTCCTTATTTGTAGGAGATATCAATGAACTCCATGTATAAATATAAAGCTTAGGGGTTTGGAGAGATAATCTGAAAAAACCCTAGGCTCAAGAGAACAATACACATCTTTTTCCATCTATTTCTCTTAGATTCAAACATAAAAAACGTACATCTATTGTCTTCCAGCTTTCGAAGTGCTTTCTAAAGATTTTTTCAAAATCACCCATAACAGTTGGCGCTAGAGAGAGGGAAGCATTTATCTGAAACTATGTGACAATGGCTGGAGACAACCACACACCATAAACATCACACCTACACGAGTAGAGCTCACCTACGAAGAGATGCGATCTCAGCTGGAGACCTTGCATACAAGATTAGGTGAGATAGAACAACTTCGGAGGGATAAAACTCCAACTGGAGCCGAGGCCGCAACAACGGATTTGCAGGCTCTGAGACAGCAGATGGAAGTTTATACCAAGACGCTTCAAGAGAACGAAAAAAGCCTACAAAATCTTGAATTGGAGAACGAAGCCCTCAGGGAGACAAACTCAACCTAAACGGCTACTCAAGCCACGGGTCAGAGGTTTAGGGTACACGTACCCCGGATGCAAACTTTGGATACTCCTCTAGCCAATAACGTTGGAGAGAGAGGAGGTCAAATGGCAATGGGGACCCAGGGGAACCAGGATCCTAGCCAGGAACCAGGTGACCCCATGGAAGTAGAGGGGCAACAGACCGTAAGCCCCATCCCACTTTCTGATGAGGCCCAACATCTGGAACAAATATTCTCCACCAAGTTCCAAGCTCTACAATCAATAATAAAACGTCTTCCAGGTTTTGCACCCCCTCTGAGGAAAAGTGCTCCAAGCTCTTATGCAAACACTCCTTTCACAGACGAGATTGCACTAGTTGACATTCCCAGGAAGTTCACCTTCCCTTTCATCAAGCTGTACGATAGGACTTCCGACTTGGATAACCACATCGTGCAATATAGGCAGAAGATGCTTACCGTGGCGGTTCAGAAAGAACGTAGGGAAGCTGCTATGTGCAAGTGGTTCGGATCCAGCCTGACTGCGCCCAACAGTGGTACATAACGATTCTAACCAGAACTGTGGGATCGTTCGCACACTTGACGAATCTGTTCATAGAGCAGTTCGCCAGCAGTATGATGACGCCCAAGTGAAACGCAAGGCAATCTTCACTAAACGATCTTTACGAGATTAAGCAACGCAAGGCAGAACCTCTTCGAAGTTGTTACAGGTGATTTTGGTCGTTCTTTGTAAGCAATACGGAAGCTGGAGGTTAATGAACGTTTAGCAAAGGTAGTTTGAAGTTGTTCTAAGCTTTGAGATCGATAATGGTGAGAGAACAAGTGTTGTATTGATTTCTTAGCCTAGGGTTTCGTGTATTCACGTTTTGCCCTTAAGCTTTGAGATCGATAATGGCGAGAGAACAAGTGTTGTATTGATTTCTTAGCCTAGGGTTTCGTGTGTTCATGTTTTGCCCTTAATCTTTATATTTATACATAGAGTTCATGATTATCCCTCCAAGAATTGGATATATCATGATTATCTATAAAATATATGCATCTTTATCTACACAATACACATCATTATCTGCTAACTTAAATGGTAAAAACAAGAAAGATTCGGCAGTCGGCTGCCTTCCGGCATCCGACTATGTAGGATCATCTGACTTCCTTCTTCCGGCTATGCAACATCGTTTGGCTTCTGTGGGAACCGAAATTCTCACTGTCAATGTTATGTGGTTCACGGATTATG
>OVAN01014439.1:0-12039 GCA_900406275.1 Anastatica hierochuntica | reverse complement strand
GACTTGCTGTCTTTCGCAGATCCTGATCTAATTCAGTTCCGAAAGGTTCTGGTTTCTAGTTTCAGAGATCCCGGGTTGCATCAGTTGGGGCAGTGGCAATTTAGGTGGCCCACAATATGACAGGTGGAGCATATAACGGAAGCCAAAGGTACTCAACTACCACTTTGATTTTATATAAAATCTAATTATAAGTTTTAGTTTCATAAATTGACATTTTAAGATATTCATACGTATAAAATGCATATATTGTCTAATCGACATTTATGATATAATATTTTTGATTTTTCAATGTATGTTTCTGTTAAGTATTTTAGGGCAAGTTTAGGGAAAAAAGATCAAAGAGTCATTCTTCATTAATCTCGAGTAAATAAGCAATGTTTAAAAAGAAAGCAGAGCAAGAATCTTAATTTCTAGTATAAATTGTCTTTGTTGTAGAAACAAATTTTTGTGTGTAGTTTCGTATATGTCAAGTCTAGGGATTAAGTTCCCTTATTTATAGTAGATAGTCGACTCAATCCATTGGGATTTAGAAGATATTCAGAGGGAATAAAAAGATTTATTCTTATCTTGGTCGATTTTCTTTTAGTAAATTCGGTTCGCTTTGCTTGTAAAGTGTTTTCTTTTCCGAGAGTTCAGAGCAATGATTCTAATAGTATGCCGTCCTAACCATTTGAGCAGAGATTTGAAGTCACAGGCTAGATGATCTATTTATCCCAACAATTTCTATTATAAAATATATATATAATATATAATTTTTACTAGTCATGAAC
Source organism: Anastatica hierochuntica (assembly GCA_900406275.1). Lineage (NCBI taxonomy): Eukaryota > Viridiplantae > Streptophyta > Magnoliopsida > Brassicales > Brassicaceae > Anastatica > Anastatica hierochuntica. The sequence continues at coordinate 11,269 of OVAN01014439.1, read as the reverse complement.
TACATTACGTGTGTGTGTGTATATATATTATAAACCTCTAAACCGTTTAAAAGTTGTCTAGACTCTAATTAATTTTTTAAATGTTGTGTTTTTGCTCACTTAAACATTATAATATAAACATTATGGAAGCCTACTAAAATGGTGGGAACGGAAATTACTCTAAGGATAGGAGTAGGACTACTTCCGCTTTCTCACCATACAGGATATGAAAGCTTGGATAGTCAGATATGAAAAAGCCATTTACTATTCTATCTTAGAACATTGATTTCTCCTATACACATTACAATATGGCAGACATTAATGAGAGGAATAAAAATTAGTAGAATAAAAATTGGTGGAATAATTGAAGTTACATTTATTTTTTTCCTCTCCTCTTTTATAGAGTAACAAATTTCAGCGTATTACTAGTTTTTCCTTTCAAAAATGTTGGATTCACTTCATTAAAACAAAAACTAATAAATCAGCAAATGGAGGAATTTTAGAAGAATCCAACATAATAGTTAGTTACACTACAATTAATTCCTCTAAGGTCAACCATTTACACCCTAAACTAACTAGGTCCGATATCTAAAACATGCAAACTTATTATACTGGACTATTCTTAGATAATAAATGATGTCAAAACCCATCACGTGAGTCTTCTAGGTGAAGCAAATATCATATTATCATGTCATTTTATCCTTTTTCGATAACGGGCGAATTTGGCACATAGCCACAAAAAAATCCAATATTTAAGAATATATCTAGCGGTATCTGCAGAAATGACTCAAATATTGGAGTCAACTACAAAACTAACATTCTCTCCTCTTTTTTAAAAATACCAAATTCTACCTTTCTTCATTCTTCATATTAACCAAAATTGTCATTACGCAGACTTCTTTTGAAGTCTGCTCGAAATTTAAAAATATTAAAATACCCTCAATAACTTCACAAAATTACAATAGTGTCATCTTCTTCTATCTTCTCAACAACCATTAACAACCAAAACTGAAGCTTTCAATGCATCACTTAATGCAGTTTTCGAGCTCTAAAGAAACAACATTAGTATCAGAACTTCATATTTTCTCATGTTCTCTCCATTTCAAACCAAAAGTCTCTAAAAAGTTACATTTTTCAAATCCTCAATTTCGATCTCACCATTTTGTCGATTCTAGAACACATAACAACTCAAATCACTTTGATTTCGGTTCTGGGCAATTAGAGTAGCTAAGAGGCAACTAAAATCAAATCAAGGTAAACTCCCAAGATTCATTTTCTTAAATTTCATATCTGCGTTCTGCAGACTTCTAGTGAAGTCTGCAGCCATAGTAGACTTCTCTGGAAGTCTACTAGTCAACACAGAGGTTAGATTTTTATTTGAAAACTATTTGAGTACACTTCTCAGGAAGTCTACTCATTTCTTTGAAAACAAAAAATAATTGCAGACTTCAAAAGATATCTACTCTGAGAAGGCAGATTAGTTTTGTAGTTGACAAAAATATCTGACTTTTTATAGTAGACTTCAGGTAAAATCTGCATAAAAGTGAGGTTAGTTTTGTAGTTTACCAAAGTTTGACTTGCTAGAGCAGACTTCAAAAGAAGTTTGCGTGGGTTAGTTTTGTATTTGACCAAAATCACAAAATATTGACTTTTTGGAGTAGACTTCAAAAGAAGTTTGCGTATATTTCGAAAAGTGAGTAGACTTCTATAGAAGTCTGCGTAAGAGTGGTATACTACAAAAGAAGTCTCTGATCCTGAGGAAGTCAACCTTCCTTCAGACTTCTCGAAAGTCCTCATGTAGCAGACTTCTATAGAACTCTACTACTCTTACGCAAACTTCTATAGAAGTCTATTCCAAAAGTCAATGTTTTGGTCAAATACAAAACTAACCTACGCAGACTTCTCCGAGAAGTCTGAAAAGTGAGTAGACTTCTTTTGTAGTCTACTCACTTTGCAGACTTCTCGGAGAAGTCTCCTAAGAAGGTCAATATTTTGTGATTTTGGTCTACTACAAAAGTAACCTAAGTATACTTCTAGTGAAGTTTACTCAAAAAGTCAATATTTTGGTCAATTACAAAACTAACCTCTTTTTCTAGCAGACTTTACCTGAAGTCTACTCAAAATAAATAGAAATTACATAATTAACCTAAATGAAGTCTATTTTTAGACTTCCTTGAAGTCTACTCCTTGAAGTCTACTGGGAGTAGACTTCAAAAGAAGTTTATTTGTAGACTTCAAAAAGAAATCTACTATGTGTTTTTGGAGTAGACTTCATCAGAAGTCTACTTGGATTTTGAGGAGCAGACATCAAAAGAAGTCTGCTTTAGGAATAATTTTTGAAAATGTGTTTTTAACTTGTGTATAATAACTTTTTTTTGGATTTTCTTGTTCTTTCATGTGTGTTAGTTATTGTTTTTGTTTATGTATCAATTAGAAATTTTTGTTTTCATTTATTGAAGTATGCATTTTCATCTTAGACTAGTCATTTGAATGATTTTTCACCTGAAGTCTACTTCGTGGTTTTGAAGTAGACTTAACCCGAAATCTGCTTTATAAATAATTCTTGCAAAGAATGGTTCACTTGCCTATGTATACCATTTTGTCATAAGAGTTTGTGTTTTTTAGGTATCAAAATTTGGCAAACTCTTAACTTAAAACATTTTTGTTCAATTATTCACATGATGGAACTATAATATATGAGTTAAGTCATATTCTTTCATAAGCTTAAGTCATATTCCTTCATAAGCTTACTTGATATGGTTACCAATTACAAGAGTTCCTTTAATAGGTAAATGCAACAAATTGTTCTTAACATCCTTTCACATTAAACACATCTCTCATTTACAATGATCTTACCGTTCTTTAAAATTTAAATACTCATTCAAAATTTGTACTTTCCTTACACATTTATCATCACTATTGCATATACAAATTACATCTGTGGGCTTAAGAGATTCTCCACCATCAATTGAAAAAATAGAATTCGAGGCTCCTCTTCTTCGGTCATATGGTCGGCTCCGTTACGGACTATACATTTTGGCAATGTGCGCGAGAATCTATCAATGTCTTCTTCATTCTTGACGACAGTAGTAGTTTGCTGTAGAAGTCTACTGTAGTAGTCTGTTGTAGAAGTCTGCTGAAGAATTCTGTTGTAGAAGTCTACTGAAGAAGTCTGCTATAGAAGTCTATAGCGCTTGGGGAATCCATAAGTTGTTTCAAATCAACAACGACAAATGGTACTCACGGAACTATTGCTCGTGCTAGATCTGCTTGTAGGTTGAGAGTAGTTGTATCTTCCCATTCTGTTTCACAAAACAAAGATCAAGACACGTCAAACTCTAAAATAGCTTCCATTATGTATATTTGTGTAAATGAAAGATGAACAACAATTCACTTTGTAGGAAAAGTTCCAAAACTATAAAGAATAAAAAAAAACCAAAGATGAAATATGTGAGAAAGAGATTAATGCATGAATAATCAACAAATAAGGTAGAAAGGAGAAAAAGATAGATGGGAAATGATTGAAAGATGAAGGAAGAGCTCACAGTGGTGGTGGTGGCACCGGTGGCGGCAGCGGTGGAAGAGGAGGAGCAAGGAAGGAGGATGATGGAGAGAAAAATTGTTTAAAAAGATGTTTTTTTTGTTTTAGTAAGTGAAACCCTAAAAAATTACTTATATATATATATTCAATAAGGGTTTTCTAAAACATAAGTAGACTTCTAGAGAAGTCAGAAACGAGCGAGAGTCCTAATTTTGAGCAGGAAATTAATTTTGTTTTGGCTGGAAAATAAATTTACCAATATTTGAGCGAGAAAATGGATATGCAGACTTCTCGTGAAGTCTACTTAATAGACTTCTTAGTGAAGTATGCTAAATACATAAAAAATAATTTATGGATATACATAAATTAGTTGCTTTAATTTGACTTAATTTTATGAATTTTTAATTTATATACCTTGTAATTGATAAGATTTAATTTATGGATATACATTTTTACTCAAATTATGTTTTTCAAATTTTTTAATTTAAAAACAAAGTTGTGCATCAGAAATCTAAGTAGACTTCAACTGAAATCTGACATCGAGCGGAAAAATAAATTTTAAGCGGGAAATTCGGCGGGAAAGTAATTTTCCCCAAAATTTTGAGCGGGAAAATGAAATTTGTAACTGTAGACTTCAAAATAAGTCTACTTAGTAGACTTCTTTGTGAAGTCTTCTAAAACAAAACACGAAAATTTATAAATTTTAGTCGAATCCTTAATAAAATTACTTTGTAAATGTTTGCAATATTCGTAATTAAACCTGTTTGTACTAATTTAACATTTATAAAAAAAAATTTTGAGTTCTAAAGTCAACCCTTAAAGTTTTGACCAAAACTCTCAACAACAAACCATGCACATTTTTTCCCCAAACCCTAAACCCTAAACTCTAACCTAATTGATCTTAGCTGCTTTAAATTGACTTAATTTTATGAAATTTTAATTTATATACCTTGTAATCGATAAGATTTAATTTATGGATATATATTTTTACTCAAATTATTTTTTCTAATTTTTTAATTTAAAAACCATGTTTAATTATAGTTGGAGACTTCTTTAGAAGTCTGCATCGGATGCATGTATTGTTTCTAACCTAATTGATATTAGTTGCTTTAATTTGACTTAATTTTATGAAATTTTAATTTAGATACCTTGTAATTGATAAAATTTAATTTATGGATATACATTTTTACTCAAATTATTTTTTTCAAAATTTTTAATTTAAAAACAAAGTTTATTTATAGATGCAAACTTCTTTAGAAGTATGCAAATGAAGTTTAATGACTCCGTCTTAGACTTCTAGAGGGTATAAGGGTAATTGTCCCTTCTATTTATTTGTTTGGTCACAAGGGTCTTGTACCCCCCCAAAAATTAGTTTTGTCTAAAAAATCTGTTTTGAGTTACTTTCATTTTTAAATATTTATTTTAGGTTATATTTGACAATTTCCTCATATACCTATCTGTATTCACGAATTCAAATATTGTAAAAGTTTCACTCCCAAATTTCTGATTTTTCCCTTAATGTTTAGTTTTGAGCATTTCCCCCCTTTTCACTATTCTCTCTTTCTCAAAATTTACACTCTTTCGTCTCTTTATTGTGATTTCTAACCTTTTAAATATTAAGTCCAAATTTTACATGTACAAAAAGTAGTTTTTCCGTATTAGTAATAAATTGGATTTTAAAAACGGGGATATATTTTGGTCGTACTTAAGATCATAGGGACCTAAAACAAATTCAGATACAGAGATCGTTTCAGAGTATATTTGAACACCAAAAAATGATATTAAACGCTAAAAGTAATTAAAGCTAACACTACTCTAACAAAAAAACCAATAAGAGAAAAAAAAGCAATGACAGTGATACAAAAAATAAACAATGAGAACGTCAATAGAAACAAGAGATTTAATTTTAGTTTTGGAACAATATATACAAGACGTTGAAAGACTAAAATTTTCTAATATTTTCGTAAAGCCTTTAAATTCTTTTTTTGGTTTTAAATTCACAAAACTATATTACTTTTGGATTAAAGATTTGATTTCCTTTTCAAAGTTTTTTTTTGGTTTGAGATTTTCATTTTTTAATGCCTAAATCAAATATGTTTCTTCTTCTTTAATAAAGGAGGGAAAAGCCTCTATTTTAGGAAATTATGTGGAAATGAATAAAAATGGATATGCTAACATCATGTTGGGGAATGGAACCTTGGCATATACAAACTTAAAACTATAGTCAACAACCACTACACTCACTACATAAAAACTTTTGAATTACAATGGTCTTTAAAGGAATATATATACTCGGGAGTCCGAAGCATGTCTTTTTCGATAGGCAGTATGACCTTCAATATATTAATTATGTAGTACAAAATCATTATTTAAAAAATAGTATACTATCTACACCACTAATACTACTTTACTGAATATAGGCATAACCAACACCCACAAAAATAAAATAAAAATATACATGTAAACAACTTTTAAATTTATTTGTAATGTATAATTCAATATTCCAACACAACTAATAACCCAAAATGTAAAACATAGAAATAAATTCAAAAGTCTAAGCTAGTGATTTCATAAAAAGAGAAAATAAACTTACTGTTCTATATGATTTTTTAATGCTACTTCATCTAGTATTACTATTCTTTGGTATATAGCAAATTTTTATATATTCAACACTTAGGAGTGCATTACATAATTACTCATTCTACATGTAACATTTTGAAATGGGTAATTATGTGAGATGCACTACATAGTTACACATTGTAGAAGTTGTAAGAACCTAAAAGTAAAGAGAAGGTAATTAATAAGGGAAAAATGGGTAAAACAATTATTAGAAATGATGTCAAAATATTAAAATAAAATGGTAATATTGTAACATCCTTATCCCGAGGGAACCGGAATGTCCCAACTAGTACCGCCAAAACCGGAGCAAACTTCACCAACCGGTCAATAATTTTGCTTCTAACTGCAATCTGCAGAAACACCAACAAGAAAAAGAGGAAAAAGAGACGGGTGAGTGATTTTTTAAACAAGCCACTCAGTGAGAACGAACCAGACTTCGCCTCACCTGATACCCGCTTAACCCCCAAAGTCCATACCTAATCCTAAACCTCCACAGAACGCACCTACTGTGCTTGACAAGTAACATCTAGCAAGTTGAAAACCTTCTTTAGAAAACACCTAACTTCTAAGACTGCATTTAAAAACTTTCGCAAACCTTTTGAGTCCTAGTGTGTATTACAATCACATGGCACATAAACGCATGCCCTAGAATCTTCCCACCCGGCAAGCCTAGATCCCTCCCTATATCGGACTCACTACCTTTCGGATCATCCATCTGCCGGACTGATGGCTCGGCATAGTCGCCTAGGCCGGTTGCGTGACAACCGCCCATTCACTGTCCTCACCCTAACTTCATCCCAGTGTCGGCCTTCCGGAGTCCCTCGCCAGGGATCCAGCAATAAACGCCCACTAGGGGACCACCCTAGGTTACCCGAAGGTCCTTTTTCCTCGCCGTGCGACACACCGTTCATCGGAAAGGCTCAACCAGATAGTACTGGCTTTTCCGGATTAGTTCCGCCTGGCCCGACGCGAAGATCCTACTCCTCACCTCTGGATTCCCTAGGGCCCTAGCCTTAGGGAGGGGTACATCACATCCGTAAACTGGATAGGCGACTACCCAACAGAGAATGCACATTATCGGTTAATCTAGACCTACTATCATCTTTTTTAATTCTCAAACAATGCCAAATGAAACCTAGTAATTCTTAGGACTTACGCTCTTCCACAAGTTTTATCCTAGGCTCGACTTAGCGACCCAACAATCAATCGCGCTTAGGCGTATAAGTCTTTATATCATTATCAATACATAGTACATAGTTTCTATTCGTGTCGGGAACTATAGCCCGACACTGGCCGGATTAACCCTAGACTAACCGATAAGCTAAACGAATATCGAATGAAGCGAAACCGAGAACCTTCTCACCTTAACCTGATGGTCTGATAGCTACCATGGTCGACAACCTCAATCTCCATTACTGGAACTTCGCTGGAATCCTCAGGAGCGTTTCGTTTTCCCCAGCTTAATCCTTCGCCAACCTCCTCCTCTCCTAAACCAAAACCTCCACCTTGATTACCCCATGCAGATCCTCCTACTTCCTTCCCGGAAGATCCTTCTCCCACGAGCATACCCTGATACAGAAACCGGTTAGCCTTTTCCGGAACTCTGCCTAAAATGGAAACTTTCCATTTATGGAAGCCTACCATAAATGGAAACTTTCCTAAAGAGGAAACCTACCCTAAGAGAAAACTTTCCCAAAATTTAAACTTTCCAAAAATAATAACCTGCTATAAATGGAAAATTCCCAAAAAGGAAACTAAGGGTAAAACGATAAATTCTTTACTGAGGGCTGCAGCTCCCGCAGGCGTGTCTCGGAACACTCCGGGTCTGGTCCCACAGAACTGACGCTATGCTTCTGCGACTCTCGGGTTTACTCCGGATCTCCGGTTTTAACCGTCTCTACCAGGATTTCTTTCCGGTAGGAGAGGTTATGACTTCCCCAATGGCCTCTACTCCACAGATCATTGCCCCCGCCTCCTTGGGAACAATCTCTCGCCATGTGTCCAGCTCCACCATTGTCTTCTTCGCTCTCCTCATTTCTTCTTCTCCAGCTTCTTCCTCATCTCTGGACCGTTTCCCGGAGTCTTTGTTTCTGGCTTCCCTTTTTCCTTTCGATCCTTCTTCTTCTTCTTTCTTGTCGGACAAGCTACTTCTCACTTTTGGTTTTGCTCCGTCGGTTTGATCCATGGCTTCGGTTTCTTTTCCGGTCCGGTTTACTTCTCCGGTATTCTCCGAATAAATCTCAGATGCGGGTCCCACTGCTTTTTTTCCTTCTCCAGTCATTTGAAACCCTAACTCCCTCCACCTCCATTTGCTTACGCCACAAGCTTTCTCCTTTGACAACGGTTTCCACCACCATCGCCCTCAGTTCTTCGCTCTCGGCTCTGATCTCCGTCCCGACCGTTGCCTCTGCCACCTCTGACGCCTCTGCTTCTCCCCCGTGGCCTCCAATCTCTCCTAACCCCGCCACTCTTCTCTCGGGTCTCCCTTTTGTCGCCTCCTCCGCCGCTCGTTCCGCTCCCTCCTCTCCGATCACGGCTTCTGCGAACATCTCCGCTTCCTCTGTCGTGCCTACGCAGTCGATCCAACACTCCCCTTACACGGTTTCGTTGTGAGCATCACTTGTCGCTTCCTTTCCCTCCGCGGCTTCGCTTCCTCCTTCGATCACCACCATGGCGATGACATCGACCCCCACCTCTGTCGCCTTCTCTCCTCCCTTCTCCGCCGTGCCTCCGCCTCGACCCGTGGTGACTTCGGTCCCACGTTTCTTCTCCCTCACTCCTCCTTCTTTCTCCTTTCCTCCGTCACTCACCATCATCACCACCGTCGTCCTCCTCTTCTCTCTCTCTCTACACCGGCGACTCTCTCTCTCTCCCTCTCTCTCTACACCAGCGTCTCTCTCTCTCTCTCTCTCATTGTGGGTGCACCTATAACCACAATGACACTTTTAATAACTTTGTCTAGATTAAAATATACATATATTTGTATTTAATAGGTGCACTTGCACCCACTCTCCCAAACATGGATTCGTCCCTGGTTATGGGGAGGATAATAAAATGAGGAAAAAAATTAAAAACTCTGGTTGTGGGTATTTTTAAGGTTTAAAAATTGAAAATTTAACAAAAATAAATTTTGAAAATATAGATTGAAAAAGATAGTATTACTATGTGCAAGGAAATACTATTATGTAACAATTTAAGGCGTAATATTTTTTAAAATTTTATTTTAAAATATATATATATATATTCGTTTTCAATTTTCAAGTTTTGAGCTATGTAACAAGAATTTACACTTTTTGAATAATCCAAATTTTTTTACACCTTATTTTGAATACAAAAGAAGAAAAAAATGAGTGGATTTTGTGAAGAAGTGAGGGGAAAAAAATATAAAAAAATAGTATCGCTGTAATTTGAAGGTTAGTTTAGTCATAAATACACATTATATGCAATTGTTTTTAGAAGAATAGATTCTTAAATAATATAATCTTTTTGTTCGTCATCCATTATAATTTTTTCCGATATTTCATATTTCATTTTCTATTATTCTGTCTATCGTAGTTAGTTTTTTCAATAATAATATCAGGGATTGATGTAGAGAAGTAATTTGTATGAAGCACATATGAAAATACTATTTCTATTATATAAGTTACGGTTAATATATATTTAATCATTGAAATCTAATGTGAAAGTAATATTTCTATTATATAAGTTATGGTTAATATTTCTACTGGTTGTTGATTATACCTACATATAATATATAATAAATTTACATAACAAGTAGTATCACACTAATATACACTTTAAAATGTTACATAACAAAGGGATATGATTTATTTTTGTTCTTCTGATTTACTAGTTTTATTAAATATTTTTATTAAAAATGTTAGGTATTTATAGATATGGAAGGAAAAATGATCTAAAATTTGCTTAAGTTAAGATAAGAATTTGAAAGATAAAAATAAAACATAACAAAAGATGATTTTATTTAAAAGAATAATATAAAAAGAAATTTTACTAAAAAGCATAAATAAGGAAAATGCAGCTAATTCTTAAGAATGATAAAACACGTAAAAAAATAATCAAAAGAGAAAGAGAAGTATCATCAGAAAAACGCATTACAAGAATATCTAAAAGAAAAAAATAATCATATGGGCATTGAACTCCACACATGAGAATTTAAATGGTCACTCTTTGCTAAATGAACAACAAGAACTACCTAAGCAAATGTTAATTTAGAAAACAAATCGATGATGAGGATGGTGATAGTGATGATTAGGGTGAATGTTTGTAGTTTTTTGATACGTAAATATTAATTCTATGTTTTTTCTTTGTTATCTCAGATAATTAAGACGTTATTATGCAACATTAATTTTCCCATTTCTGAATTTGGTTCTTCAAAGAAAAATGTTTACTCTGACCAATTTTAACAAAGGTTAATGACTAACAACCATAGCATATAAAGCATCAAGTTTAAGGTTTATATGTTCTTTTGTTTAAATATTTTTAACAATTCACTATATTTGTTACAAGTAAGTACATGATTAACCCATCCAAATGGGTTTCTTATGATAAAATAATATTTAGAAAGGAAGAAAAGTAAGTGACGGATAGGTTGCAAGTGTTATTATTTTGTGAAATAAGAAACCCAATTTCTTAGAATCCCAACTTTTGATGTGTCAACATTTTTTTGATTTAAAAAAACAAACAAATTAATTTATGTTTTTTAGGAACGTATTTGATTTTGTGGGTTAATGATGCTGTAAGTAGACTTGATTGAAAAATAGTTGATTGGACAACTCACTTAAAAGATGTCTATTAGATTATGGTTGCATGCAAAATTTTAAATTTATAGAATCTAGGTGACTTTTAAATTTATAGACCGAAGTAGAAGTAAAAAGGATTTTTTGCTGAACTTTAATATCTCTTGATGGATTAGACCTTTAGTTAAAGATCTCGAGTCATATCTAGGAGGAGATGATCCATTTAGAATTTTAGGGGATGTCAAACATTCACTCTCTGTAAAACATTCACCATATAGTACACTCCATAATGTTTTAATTTGATGCAAAACTAACAACAATTTTTTTTTCTCAATTGAGTATAGAGCAGTTGCAGTTAGTTTTACATCCACTG
>OVAN01014438.1:0-12040 GCA_900406275.1 Anastatica hierochuntica | reverse complement strand
TTAAGTCGCCTGGAAGTGCTGACCAAAATTTCGGATTTCTTTTATAGCGTGATATTATCCTAGTCGGATGTACGAGGACCAACTCGAGAAAGGTCGGGTGCGTTTGTTTAGGACGGCTTAAGTACTCGTCCGGGCCAGCGACGGGCATGGTTTTAAGAGCGAGTGCTCGCTAGTAATTTTTAGTCGCAGACGGACTGTCATGGTGGAGTTCGGAATCGTGTTCTTCGGAAATTCGCGATGTCTCGCTCATTTCCGAAAGTCTTTCCGTTTAGCAATGTGCTGCGTAAAGTAGCATGTTTTAGTTGGGATTTGTTAAGGCGGGTATGGTTCCATCGTATGAATTGACTCTAGATCCACTCAAATTGGGGTAGGATTTGATAACAATTGTCATGAATAAAAGAAAATAAAAAAGCATAGAGAGAATAAGAGAAACAGAGAAAATCACTGTTGGAGAAGAGGGTCAAATATCACTAAAACCAACTAAAAGCTCAAAACGAAGAAGAAAGACGATGACTACTAGTGTTGTTATATATTGATTAGTAATTAATATTTTTTGGGTCAATTTGGCTAATATTACAAATAGGAGTATTAATTAATTATGTGACCTTCCCTTTTCATTCTTTAAGTTATTGTGAAATTTTTGGAACACATATTCTCCACTCGCTCTTTGATGGGCGAGTGAGTTGAAGATTTTTTTTAATTTTTTTTAAATTTCTCTCTCTTGTTAACTTAAAATCTCAAGTATTTTTAATTGCATTTTTAAATTTTTTAATATGGTATATGAAAAATGTAAATACAAAAAAAATAAGTTGATTTTTTTCACATCAACCATATTTTGAATTTTTGAAAACCGACATATATTTTGTAAAATGACCAAGATGAACATATGTTATATAAATGGAATTAATATTATTATAATAATTCTATTTTCGCAAATATATAAACTTACAATATCAAAAACCAAGTAAAAACAAAAAGAAATTTTTGACCTCATCAATTCTATAGTAATTTGTATTGTTAAATTAAATGCAAAAAACTTAAAACATTACTATACAAAATATAGTAATGTGCTTTTTAAATAGTATGAGGTGAACATATGTTATAGAAATAGAATTACTATAAAAATAGATTACTATTACGACGAAATATGATGGTCTTATATCTCAATCAAAAATAAAATAATTAAATTTAACAAGTGTATATATTAATAGTAAATTTTAAAGACACCTTCAATAACATAAGTCATCAATAATACTAAATAACAAAAAAGTTTTTTAAAAAACCGCATAGTATACGACAGAAACAAAAAAAATAGAATGTCTATTTTAGTAGACATACTATTTGCACGAGTTTAGAAAACTAACAACAATAAACATCAACAAAAAAAGATAAATATAATTATAAGTTAACATAACTATTAAATGCACTTGTAAATTGAATGAGAAAGTGTAAGATACTATGCGAAATGTTAAAAATTAAGGAAAATTTTAAAAATGTCTGGTTTGCAAAATTGTTGGGGATAAAATTTGACTACATTGGTAAAAAAATAGTAACAAACATTAGTGGGAGGATAATTATGTAAGAAAAATACAAAACTTTCTGTATGTTAAAGTATCTTTCCAAAATTTATATAATATAAAAAAATAGAATTACTGTTTAAATAGAAGTATTATTATGGTAATAAGTAAAGTATAACATATTTATATATTTTATCAATAAATTTATATCCGATTTTAAAAATCCAAGTTATGATATATATGGAAAAAAAATCTTTTTTATTTTTTTGAATTCGAAATTATAATAAAAAAATTTTGTTTTAACAAGAAAATTTAAAAACAAAAAGAAAAGGGAAATGGAAATGAAGAAAGTGAAAAAAAAATGAAAAAATAAGAAAAAAAAACGAGAAAGGGAAAAGAGAGATGAAAGAAGAAATGGTGAAAGTGTAATTTTAAGAAATGATGTTTTTTGTAAAGAACAGAAAATGAAATAATGGATTTTTTTGTAATATCTATTCATGTTACCATATTTTTATGGGTTAATTCAGGGGATATTAGCATACGTATCTTCCATAACAAGAAGAATGTCAAACAAAAATATATATTTCGTAATATAAAAAACTTTTGGTCCAATTCCTAAAGGATTCTTAATAATAAATTTATTCAGATTTGAAAGAAATTTGTATGAAAAAGATTTATAGTAGAAATAGAATATACTTGTCGTGTCGAAAGGGCTATGACCGAGGGCTAATAAAAGACGAATATACTTGTCGTGTCGAAACTATTTTACCTAGTCTATTTTCGTCCTGGAAAAATTAAGAATCTAGCCGCCGCTACTCAAAGGAGATCCCAAATCTTCTGTGCCGTTCTCGAGTTTCTTCTCCTCCGGTGGCCATGGCTACTGAGGGCAGGAGAGATTCTCCTCCTCCGATTTCTCTGTCTCAAGCTACTTCTACTGCTCCAATTTTTCTGGCTCAAGCTACTTCTACTGTTCCGATTTTGAAGAGATCTTGGGCGGCCGTCACAAGCTCCAATCTAGGATCTCTGCACAGACACAATCTCTCTTAAGAAGTTCTGAATGGATCGACATCCATTGACATACCTGATGACATCGTTGATGATACTAACCATCTGTGGAAGAATTTTATCATTGGTCGGTTCTTGAACACAGCGCCTCATGTCGCCAAGGTCCATGTAATTGTTAATAAGATATGGGCTCTTGGAGAGAAGCCTTCTAGAATCGATGTTCATGTGGTGAATTCCACAACAATGAAATTTTGAATCTTTGATGAAGCTTCACGAAGCAGGGTTCTTCGTCGTGGAATGTGGAGCATAGTTGAGGTTCCGATGGTGGTATTGGAATGGAACCCAGTATTAGCGGATACACCGCCAACTCTTACCTCTATTCCTCTGTGGGTAGATCTAAAGAAGATGTCGCGTAAACTGTATTCGGAGAAAGCACTTGAGTTTGTGGCAAGTGTTGTGGGTGATCCTAAGCGCTTGCATCCGGGTACAATAGCTTGCACGAATTTGGAGAAAGCACGGGTCTTTGTTGAGGCTGATCTCACGAAGGAACTTCCGAAGAGAATCAACCTGATGTCTAAGAAGGGCTTCACGGCGGAGATTGAGGTAGCTTATCCATGGTTGCCTCCAAGGTGTGTAATATGTCAGAAATGGGGTCATAATGACAAAAAGTGTTCTCTTAGGCCTGTCACACGTATTCTTGAGGCAGGTCAGGTTTTGGATAAGCACGGAAGTTCTAATGCGGCTGCTAATCAGCTTGCAGAGCATATGGAACAAAGGGTCAGCCTGGAGGATGATAATGGGCTCCCTGTTCCAGCTATAATGCAGGAAGAGGGTGTAGAAGATGCTGCCAACAAATCAGAACAAATTGTTGTGACTAGTGAGGAAGTTGGGGTTGGTGACTCAGAAAAAAATGTAGTTGTGGATGATGTACCTACAGATGCTTCCATTTGGCAAGCAGTTTTGCCGCAAAAGTCTAGTCGCCAGGGGGATAAGATGAATGCTCCAGAGTCAAATATTTCAATATCTCCATCTCGATTCGCGGTACTATTGGATGAGAGTGAGAATGGGACTATGGCTGCTGAAGGAACAAGTTTGGAGCTGGAGGAGGGTGAAGTTGACCCTCAAGGGACAATGGCCAAATCAGATCATGTTACTGTTCGTCATTCAACAAGAACAAACAGAGGGGTTAATCGGTTTATTGAGGAATTACATGTTGTGCCTGGGAAGGACCAGTCACAAAAGAAAAGAACTGCCACCAAGAAGCATTAATGTTGGGTTTCTCTTGGAATATTCGTGGTTTTAATCAGACTAGGAAACAAGATATTCTTCGAAATTGGTTACGTACTTCCTCTGCTTTATTTGGGTGTGTGTTGGAAACAAGAATATCAGAGGTCAACGCTAGTCGGGTTTTCTCTCAATTTTCTGGATGGTCGTTCTTGTCAAACTATGAGCATCATAGGTTGGGACGAATTTGGGTAATGTGGAATGGTTCTATCACGCTTACTTCTGTCTACAAAACTTCTCAGATTATCACCTGTTTGGTATCGATGCCGCAACATGATATTGAGTTCTGCTGCTCTTTTATATATGCATCTAATTTTGAAGTAGAGCGCCGACAGTTATGGGAAGACATTCGTGTTCATCATAGCTCGCCTCTGATCGCAAACAAGCCATGGATACTCCTGGGGATTATAATGAGATTTTACAGCTGACAGAGCATTCTGGCCAGGCGCAATACACATTTGGTATGCGTGATTTTCAAGGATTGCTTGTTGAATGCTCACTCTCAGACCTTGTCTCTCATGGGTTGCATCTTACTTGTTCTAACCATCAAGACGGTCGACCCATAAGTAAGAAACTTGATAGAGCGCTTATTAATGATTCATGGTTGACAGCTTTTCCCCATTCTTACTCATTGTTTGAAGCTGGAGGGTGTTCGGATCATGCTCGATGTCTTCTGTTTTTGACTTCCCAGGTTGTTGGTTTAAATAGGCCTTTTAAGTTCTTTAATATGTTAACTTCGGTTGATGGTTTTCTTCCTTTAATCACAGATTTTGGAGTCAAACTGCACCTCTTTTTGTTTCTCGAGAAGCCATGTATCGACTTACTTGAAAGTTAAAGTTGCTGAAAGGGAAGTTGTGGGGTTTAAATAGAGAAGTTGGGAATTTTTCTCGGCGAGCTAAAGAGGCATATAACCAGCTGTGTACTAATCAGCAGCTTGCGCTTTAGAATCCATGTGCTGAGACATATAGGGATGAGGCGGAGACAGCAGAAAGGTGGAACAAAATAGCAACACTAGAGGAAGCTTATTATAAGCAAAAGTCAAAGATTCATTGGCTTCGAGTGGGTGATCAATATACAGCATATTTCCACAAGATACTGCAGGCAAGAACTTCTCAGAACACAATTCATGTGGTATGGAATTCCGATGGACAATTGGTATCTGATATACAAGGCATTAAGAATGAGGCAGAAAAATGGTTTCGTGATTTTCTATAAGAGTAGCCAATTGGTTATATGGGGATGGATGTGGAGCATTTGCAGGCACTGTTGACTAATAGATGCTCAGTGGATGACAAGCAGAGGCTGATAGCACCATTTTTAAATGAAGAAATCAGGTCTGTACTATTTTCAATGCCCTCGAATAAATGTCCGGGTCCTGATGGGTATACAAAAGAATTCTTCCAAGCAGCTTGGAGTATTGTTGGGAAAGATTTCACAAGTGTTATTCGCTCTTTCTTTGCTAATGGCTATCTGCCAAAGGGGATAAATGCAACAATTCTAGCTCTAATCCCTAAGCGCGAGGATGCCATAGAGATTAGAGACTACATGCCTATCTCTTGTTGCAATGTATTGTACAAGGTGATCTCTAAACTCCTTGCGAATAGATTGAAAAGTATTCTGCCTGAATTTATTGCACCCAATCAGTCTGTTTTTGTTCATAGCAGACTTTTGTTGGAGAATGTATTGCTAGCAACTGAGCTTGTTAAAGATTACCACAAGGATTCGATATCATCTCGGGCTCTACTAAAAATAGATATAGCTAAAGCTTTTGACTCGGTTCAATGGAGTTTTCTGGTTAATGCTTTGCGTGCAATTGATCTTCCTGAGATGTTCGTTAAGTGGATTTATACATGTATATCTATGGCTTCCTTTTCAGTTCAGGTTAATGGCGAGTTGGCGGGGTTTTTCCGGAGTCATAGGGGTTTAAGACAAGGCTGCTCATTGTCTCCATACTTATTTGTTATTGCAATGAATGTTCTCTCTGCTCTTTTGGATAAGCAAGCAGCTGGGGGCATGATAGGTTATCATCCAAAGTGTCGCCATCTTAGGATTACGCATCTCTATTTCGCTGATGATATCCTAGTCTTTACAGATGGCACTACCCAATCAATTGAGGGGGTGATTGACGTTTTCCATCACTTTGCAGAGCTATCGGGGCTGCGTATTAACTTGGAGAACCATTAATGGTTAAGTTAATGTTAAAATTTCAGACTTGGTCAACTCGGTTTCTGTCTTTTGCGGGGCGTCTTCAGTTGCTTCTCTATGTGATTCACAGTATTTCGCAGTTTTGGTGTTCTGCTTTCCGTTTGCCGAAGCAGTGCTTGCGAGATATTGATAAGTTATGTGCTGCATTCCTTTGGTCTGGTTCCGAATTGAATCCACACAAAGTAAAAGTGGCTTGGCATGAGATCTGTAGGCCGAAAGATCAAGGTGGCCTTGGGTTAATATCTTTTATGGACATGAATACTGTTTTTGGGCTAAAGTTGATATGGAGGATCATTTCCTCAGCTAACTCACTTTGGGTAAATTAGGTTCAAAAGCATTTAATTCGTGAAAACTCATTCTGGTCTGCTTCACATCTTACAGGCTCTTGGAATTGCGTAAACTTCTTAAGTTACGCCCTTTGGCTTATGAGTTCACTCGGGTGGAAATACATGATGGTCGGATTGGATTATTTTGGTGGGACAATTGGTCTCCTCTTGGTAGATTGATGGATATAGCGGGAGAAGATGGTCCTCGTGTTTTGGGAATTCCTCTAATGTCTACTGTTGCTGAAGCATTAGCTGGGAGCTGGAGATATCGCCGTTACCGTTCTGAGGCTTTGAGTCTCATAGTCTCTGTTTTATCTACTGGTCCAGTTCCAGTGGTGGAGAACGGTCCTGATCGTGTGTGTTGGCGGCGGAAAACATATACTTTTGTTCAGGAGTTTTGCTCAAAGGCAACTAGGGAGCAAGTACGTGTGCAATATCCGCAGGTGACATGGTTTAGAGCGATTTGGTGCAATAACTTTACACCCAAGTGGGCTTTCCAAGCTTGGTTGGCTGTCAAAGATAGGTTATGGACAGCAACACGCATGGTGACTTGGGGACAGGGTCTCTCGGCTGCGTGTGTTCTATGTATTGATCCGCAAGAAACACGGGAGCATCTGTTTTTTAGCTGCACCTATTCACGAGTCATATGGCATGCTGTTGCGCGGGGAATCATGCAGAATTCTTATTCAATTATTTGGGATGAGATTCTGGGAATTTTAACACACCAATCTTTGTCAAGGCCAAGACATCAACTCTTATGCTTTGTTTTTCAGGCTACTCTTTATCACTTGTCGAGTGAACGAAATAGCAGACGGCATGGTTCTTCTCCTTTGCCAACAGGAACGTTTATAATTCTAGTGGACCGAGCCATTCGGAACAAATTACTTTCTCTTCGGAAACCAGGCGATTAGGGACCAAGTGAGCTTATCCAGCTTTGGTTCCTCTCAAGAGATCTAGTATCTCATTAGCTCCAATCTCTTTTGCTTTTTTTTCATTCAATTTATTCTATTAATTTCTTCGAAATAGAAAACTTTTAGAAAAGGTTGCATTCATTTGTAAATAAGTTTTTTGGTGGAAATAAAGTTTTACATTCCAACTAAAAAAAACAACCAAATTTTCTAAGAGATCAAATATCCAACAACTGTCACTAGAATCTAGTGTCCTAAAAGTTAATTGTTATTTAAAGCAGTGTTGCAAAAATTATTTCGTAACATTTGTCTCATTTTTTTCCGAGAACAGCGTGCTACCAACCATAATTTGTATTTCAAATAACTTTAACATAACCATAAATCCACTTTTATTTAAAATTAACCACGTCTGCAATAACCAAAAATCTAAACAACTGAAACTAAGCGAGTCTGAAAAACGATAAAATAAATAATATCTGAGAAAATGAAACAAAACCTCAAAAACAGCACAAGAACTTACCAACTCATCCGATTACTCAGTCTCACCTGAAAGAAGAAGGGAAAAAAGGGGGTGAGAAACATGGGAGTCACTCAGTGAGATGAGGAATGTTAGGGGAACAATAACTCCGCAGACTCAGCTTAAGCACTTCAAACACGCGATCTAGTTGAAAAACAAGCAGCAAACATGGCACCTAAAGTACCCAAGCAAGGCACACAATGGTCCTAGACAACTTCAGTAACTACTAGTACCCTCCAGAGAGGCTTCCATCAGTATGGGATAAACAACCATACAAACCACCATCGTGGATGCTTTATCGATATTAGAGCTACGGACAACAGATCTACCTGGTGCTCGCACCCTCCCGCACACGACTCTGGTAACACAGGAATCCTCCATCTGTGGCCCGTCCAAGTCTGAGGCCAAACTCTGGTAATATAGGAATCCTCCGTCTTTACCCCACCCAAGTCTGCCTACCCACAAATATTTCTATATATAGATATACATTATTAGCAATAATCATGTGCGTCAATCAATTGTGATAGCATCTATTATCCCAATTCGGGTTTAGCAATACAGAAAACGCCTTGACTCCAAGCAGACTCAAATAACAAAACAACACATGCTTTGGTGCTAAACTACGCGAGAAAGAGTGAATAAGGAAAGCCTAGGAACATATGATTCTAGCCCTCACCTTTGCCCCCAAGTCTGAACTCCTGACTTGACTAGTTGACGATCTACCTCAGGAAAGAAGAATCTGGACAAGGAAACCCGAATTAAACAATAAATAAATATTTAATTTGAATTATTTTAAATATAAAAAGATTTGAAAAAGATAATTAAAGTATATTTATTTTGTCCCACATCGATTGTGGGAGTATAGAAGAGCAATAAAATTACAATATAAAACAGAGCTCTCATGTTCAATTTCAAATCATCTTTCTTCACATTTCAAATGTGTTCGGTTTTAATAAATTGAATCGAATAGTAATTATTTTTTTGGTTCAAAAACATTTTGAACCGAATAAAACATAATTTATTTTACATTCTTTAGTTTTGATTTCTTTTGCCTTAAAAACAAACCGAAATCAAATCATTTAATGTTTCTATTTTCATTTAAATTTTCCAAATAAAAAAGATAAAAATTTATAAATACTCCTGTTTAAAATATTTTGATAAAAATTATTTTACAATATTTTTTAAAATTCGTGAACAATAAAAGTTGTTAAATTTCTATAAACCAATTTCTTAAGTCCAATATGTCTAAAGCATTAAAAAATTTAAAATGGTGTTTAATCGAGGAGACATTTTGAGAAGATTTTGAATTCGTACAGCTAAGGTGTCAACAAGAGAGTGATTTCGGATGTTATTAGCCAATAAGATTAAAGTGTAATTAAAAGTATTTAAATGATAAACAATTTTTGGTAGTTTCCCATTTCGGTTGTTATCAAGAATATCAGACTAAACATATATGTTAAGTAAAATCTCAGCATCTTTATATTATTTTATGTTTTTGGTAATTAGCAATAATACCTAAATTAATTATTTTTAAAATTTTACAACTACAAGATTGTCAAGCTTAGAGCGATTTATTAACCAATGAGAAAAAAACTCAAATTTTTTATATTTAATCGTGACGTTGATTACGATTCATAATAGTTAAGATATTTAATGATCTGATACATAAATATAAACAATAAATAATTATTTTNCAATAATACCTAAATTAATTATTTTTAAAATTTTACAACTACAAGATTGTCAAGCTTAGAGCGATTTATTAACCAATGAGAAAAAAACTCAAATTTTTTATATTTAATCGTGACGTTGATTACGATTCATAATAGTTAAGATATTTAATGATCTGATACATAAATATAAACAATAAATAATTATTTTTTTTGAATTATTTTAAATATAAAAAGATTTGCAGAAGATATTTAAAGTGATGTTTATTTTGTGCCACATCTATTCCGGGAGTATAGAAGAGCAATAAAATTACAATATAAAACAAAGATCTCATGTTCAATTGCAAATCATTTTTCTTCACTTTTCAAATTTTTCGGTTTTGATAAATTGAATCGAATTGTAATTATTTTTTTGGTTCAAAAACGTTTTGAACCGAATAAAACATAATTTATTTTACATTTTTTAGTTTTGATTTATTTCGGCTTAAAAACAAACCGAAATCAAATCATTTAATGTTTCTATTTTCATTTAAATTTTCCAAATAAATATGATAAAAATTTATAATACTTCTGTTAAAAATATTTTGATAAAAATTATTTTACAATATTTTTTCTAATTTGTTGACACTAAAAGTAGTTAAATTTCTATAAACCAATTTCTTAAGTCCAATATGTCTAAAACATTAAAAAAAATTAAAATGGTGTTTTATCGAGGAGACATTTTGAGAACATTTTGAATTCGTAAAGCTGAGGTGTCAACGAGAGAGTGATTTTGGATGTTATTAGCCAATAAGATTAAAGTATAATTAAAAGTATTTAAATGATAAAAAAAATTTGGTATTTTCCCATTTCGGTTGTTATTAAGAATATCAGACTAAACATATATGGTAAGTAAAATCTCAGCATCTTTGTATTATTTTATGTTTTTGGTAATTAGCAATAATACATAAATTAATTATTTTTAAAATTTTGCAACTACAAGATTGTCAAGCTTAGAGCGATTTGGGGAGTTATTAACCAATGAGAAAAAACTCAAATTGTTTTATATTTAATCGTGACATTAATTACGATTCATAATAGTTAAGATATTTAGTGATCTGATACATAAATCTAAACAATAAATGAATATTTAATTTGAATTATTTTAAATATAAAAAGATTTACAGAAGATATTTAAAGTGATGTTTATTTTGTGCCACATCTATTGTGGAAGTATAGAAGAGCAATAAAATTACAATATAAAACAGAGCTCTCATGTTCAATTGCATTTTTCTTCACATTTCAAATGTGTTCGGTTTTAATAAATTGAATCGAATTGTAATTATTTTTTTGGTTCAAAAACGTTTTGAACCGAATGAAACATAATTTATTTTACATTTTTTAGTTTTGATTTCTTTCTGCTTAAAAAAAAACTGAAATCAAATCATTTAATATTTCTATTTTCATTTACATTTTCCAAATACAAATGATAAAAATTTATAATACTTCTGTTTAAAATATTTTGATAAAAATTATTTTACAATATTTTTTAAAATTCGTGAACAATAAAAGTAGTTAAATTTCTATAAACAAATTTCTTAAGTCCAATATGTCTAAAACATTAAAAAAATTTAAAATGGTGTTTTATCGAGAAGATATTTTGAGAAGATTTTGAATTCGTTAAACTGAGGTGTCAACCAGAGAGTGATTTCGGATGTTATTAGCCAATAAGATTAAAGTGTAGTTAAAAGTATTTAAATGATAAACAATTTTTTGTAGTTTCCCATTTCGGTTGTTATCAAGAATATCGGAATAAACATATATGGTAAGTAAAATCTCAGCATCTTTGTATTATTTTATGTTTTTGGTAATTAGCAATAATACATAAATTAATTATTTTAAAAAATTTTCAAATACAAGATTGTCAAGCTTAGAGCGATTTGGGGAGTTATTAACCAATGAGAAAAAACTCAAATTTTTTATATTTAATCGTGACATTAATTACGATTCATAATAGTTAAGATATTTAATGATCTGATACATAAATGTAAACAATAAATGAATATTTAATTTGAATTATTTTGAATATAAAAAGATTTGCAGAAGATATTTAAAGTGATTTTTATTTTTCCCACATCGATTGTGGGAGTATAGAAGAGCAATAAAATAACAGTATAAAATAGAGCTCTCATGTTCTATTGCAAATCATCTTTCTTCACATTTTGAATGTGTTCGGTAATTAACCTTTTGAAATTCAAAATGGTTTGAATTGAGTTAAAACATAAGAATTTTTGTATTGTTTTGTTTTGATTTTTTCGAATTATAACTAAATTGAATCGAACTATTTAGTGTTCTCAATCGATTTTCAATTAAATTTTACAAAAAAGAAAAATATAAAAAACTTTAATTTTGAAAATGAATGCAAAAAGTCAGAAGAGGCGTCCATAGAAGGTTTTTAGGGAAATTTGACCAGTGAACTTCATTTATCATTAATTGTAGAGATTTATCATTGATTAACTATAAAGATTCAAAATATACATTCTTTCAATTAAGTCGAACCAAATAAAATTGGTTTAGTGTTGTGTTAAGACCTAGATTTTATGTGTTAGGGTTAACTATTTAGGGTTTA
>OVAN01014437.1:0-12042 GCA_900406275.1 Anastatica hierochuntica | reverse complement strand
TAGTAATGCATGATTAGAAATCTAGGGTCAACGGAAGTTAGTCTCGAGATTCCCTAGATTTCTAATGCATAGGGCGTTGATGCTATGGAAGTAGATCAGTTCTAGATTAGAATTTGAGTTCAAGACGATTCTTAAATTTTTCCCTAGTCACTAATTTGAATCAACAAGGAATTGTTTCCCTGAGAATACCTGATGCCCAACACTTCTTTGATTGATTTACAACCTTTTCGTTGCTGCCCGCTTTCTTTGCTTTCTTTATTTCAATATTTGCATCATCTTACGAAACATCTTTTTAGCCTTAGCTCGTTGTGTGATCTGGTATTTCTTCGTGCTACCTTTGGTCTCTGTGGATTCGATCTCGAACCACTACTACGTACATCTGTGCGCTTGCAGTGTTATCTCGGGCGAAAACCTGAGCTATCAATCATCGTAGGCCTTGTCGAGATCGAGGGTCTCGCTCTCCCAAAAGGATATCTTGGTGTTAGGTTTGTGAGAGGAAGGCTTCATCTTGGAGCTGGACTCGGCCTTTCGTAGGTGACCTTTTATTCCGTTCACGGAATCCCGACAGACTTCGGATCCACCGAGGATATAAATGATCCTCCATTCAGGGTGAAGTCGACTCGGAGGCTTGCTTAGCAAGGCAACTATTGTTCCTTCAGGAACAGGTTTGGGTGCCCAAGTCGGAGGTTTTTCCATTGGGGGAATTTCCCTAGGATCATGTGGATCCTCTTCTTAGGTGTCGGAGGCGGCGAACAAGTTTCTTTTTCAGGTGACCTGTTCCGCTTTGGAGAGGTGTCTCTGGGACCCTTCTTCTGAAAAGGCGGTGGTTTCTTGAGGTCTATGTCTTTTATTTCCCCGGCTACGAATTTAGCAGCCAATTGGCGTTGGAGGTCCCAGCACTCCTCGGTGGAGTGGCCCTTTCGATCATGATAAGAGCAGAACTTGTTCTCATCATAGGCCTTGGTCTAAGGGGCCCTGCTTGTCGTGGCAACAGGTTTCTCCTGTTGCGCTTCCTCAACAACATAAGAATGCTCCCCCTGGGTTTGGTTACTTCGAGGGTTACCTTTTCTCGGTGGGCCCCTTCCATTTTGATGATCATTCTTTGGGGGATTATGTGGCTTTTTATGGATTTTATCCATGGCAACGGGTTCCTCTTACAAAGTGATGAATCGGGATGCTCTATGAAAATCATTGTCGATAGTTGGTGGAGGGTTGATAGTTAGCTCTGACCAGAACTCGGACCAGTACCAGAGACCTTTCCGGAGGGCTTTTATAGCTACATGATCGTTAGGGTTTGAGATTTTGGTTCTGATTGCCCGGAATTTATCGATGTAAGCTAAGAGCGAATCATTAACTCCTTGCCTAATTTTCCAGAGGACGGCTTCAGAAGCCTGTTTCACGATATGGGTCGAGTATTGCTTTATAAAAGTGTTTGATAGCTGATTAAAGCTATCTATCGAATTGGGTTCGAGTCCTGAGAACCATTCAAGAGTTGTTCCAGTCAGGTTTTCGGAGAAGGTCTGGCAGTAGCATGCCTCACACTCATCCCGAATGAAGTGAGCTTTGACGATTGCCAATCTATAGGCTCTCAGATGAGCTTTTGGATCAGAGATCCCATTGTATTCGGGGATATGCAGTTTTCTTGTATCTCTGATATAAGAATTCGCGATTCTGTCAGTGAACGGGGTCCCTCTGGTTTCCTCGATTATGCTCTCGATTTCGGGAGCTGAGGTTGTGACCTTATGAACCCGTGCATTGAGTCTATGGAGAGATGCTTGCGTTTTCTCCATATACCTTCGAATTGCATCAGGTCCCTCTAGAGTGAGGATGGCTGGGTCATTGGCAGGTATCAGGTTGATTGGTTCCTGAGGGAACCAAGTCTGATCACGACCCCAGGTAGCGAGAGAGTTCGATATCTGTGGTCCCTGGGTTACCAAGTTGAGGATGTCTAGCTGGGAGATTCGGGTTGGCCGCAGCCGCAGCCTCCGTTCATCCCTGAGTTTCTCGATCGAGGAAGGTGTTTTGAGCCTGGTGGATCGAGGTTGCGGTCCTACCAATAGATGGTATTGAGGTGTCTCTTCCGACACCGAAAATAGGTGCCAGAGCAGGTAAATGGATGATTTGTCCAGGTGCCTGGTTAGGGATCTGACGAGGTCCCGAGCTCGTGCTTGCGTCGTTTGTTCCCATTGCTACGATAGCTAGCGGATTAAATACAGGGGTCGTTCCCATGACAGGTGTCTGGAAAGGAGGTCCCTGTCCATCAGGTATCGAGTTTTCGGGGGAATACTCTAAACGACCACGAGGGAAGGACGAATCAGTGATAAGATCCCTGAAGGTTACTCCTGATGCTCGTCGCTGCGAGGGTTGTAACGACGGAGCCTGAGGTCTCGTTGTTTCTTCGACTTGCTGTTGCCGAGAGGCTAGCTGTTGGACCAGGCGTTCGTTTTCCTGGGTTCTATGCACCAACTGGAGCATCATCTGATGGATCTCGGAGAGTTGGTTCAACATCTGAGCTGAGGCTGATGTCGAATGTTGGGAGTCTTTGAGGGCAAGCGGCCTCAGATTTTGGTCATTGGGAAGGCCGTGAGAGGTTGTTCCATTGCTCGGAGTATCAACTAGGGTTTCTGCGGAGGACTAGGGTCCTTCTCGGAGATTGGATCGGCGAGGTTCTGTGACCGGAAGATCAGAGCCTCCACGGTTCGGTGAGCTTGAGCTCGGATTAACCGATGAGGATTCAGGTTGCACGAAACCTTGGTTGCTTGAGTCCATCTTAAGATCACGGAGTCACGAATTCGATTGCTTCGTCCACACAGACGGCGCCAAAATGTGGATGCAGAATCCAACACTTAGAATTTATACGAGTTTTATGGAAGATGAAGGCTCTTTGGGACGAATCCTGTTAGGATTAAAAGATGAACAATGAGATTTCTTTATTGATAAGTTAAGAATTGCGAACGATATAAATGAGGTTCGATGATTAAAAAGAATATTTTTACACTTTTTGATTACGAAAGGAAGTAAAGAGTATTTATGTTCTATTTCTGGTTCCCCGGTCCGAGAGAGAGAGCTTTGCTATCCATCCCTCTACCTTTTATACTCACTAGGCCTCTTTCTCCATCCCTTGATACTCCGATATCTTCTCCTCCTTTCTCGGAATCAGCTCCGCGTCTTCAGCCTCGCTCCTAACGACTTTCAATTAGCCTTTAATATAAATCTTTGTCGAATACCGAATGTTCGAGCCTTCCTTCTTGTTGGGCCTTGAATATGGTCCAAGAGACGTGGCCAACCTTTTCCTCTCTGGTATTCACAGCGAAAGCTGCTGGTTTGATTCAAACCGGAGGCTGCTCCGAGCGGAGCCTCTTTTGATCACTCAGCCTCCTTGCCGTAAGGCTGACTTTATACTACCTTGCTCAGGCCAATAAGGCCTCATTGGCTTATGGTGGGATATGGTACCAACAAACGTGGTTAAATATTGAATATATTCCCGACAAAAAGCTGCACACCTTATTGCCAGCGACATCTGGAAACGGAATGGATTGGTGTGATGTTTATTCGGTGGATAAGGCAGGAAATCAGTCACGTTTATTTTCGTGACTATGTAACCACGGAAGTAATCGTGACAATTTTGTTGCTATATTTACCCACTAAATGTTTCGTGGAAAACTTAGTCACGTTTTTTTACGAAATGCCACATTTCCTTTTCGTTGCAGTTTCGTGACTTTTTTCGTGGCTATTTTTGTCACGAAGTTGGCACGAAATGTCATGTTAATCGTTTCATGATATTTTCGTGTCTTTTTTCGTGGCTTTCTTTGTCACGATTTTTCCACAAAATGACACATTACAAGGTTCGTGACTTTTTCGTCACTATTTCGTAGCTTTTCCCTGTTAGCCACAAAAATATTATGACATTTTCGTGGCTATACGAAAATTTTTTACTAGTGTGTATACTAAAGACTCTTGCTTCTGGATTTGTGCATCTCATGAAGCAGATTTTTAATGTATTTGTAATTTTCCCCTTGTCTTTTTTCTTCACTTGGTTTGTGTTATGAAGTCGAAAAGAACTATTATTGGTATTTTTTTTTACAATACTCTGTTGTTCTAGTGAGCACTAATCCAGCTGGTAACCTTGTTTTTTGAACGGTTTCTCCATCTCTAGCTCTGTCTTGTAGAAAAACATAGAAACTCTAGAGAAAAATGGTGTAAATAGTTTCAAAATAATAGGCAACCTTGGTTCAAAAATTTACAAGCATTTTTGTGTTGAAACTTGCTTCGGGATCAACTTCAGAAGTATCTCTCCATATATAAATCTCTCTTTATCATGACCGTAACCTAGTTCATTCATTAGCAAAAAATTTAACACTTTTTTATTTATCAAGAACACTAGTGGTGTAGGCATATCGGTGTCAAATCTGCAAAACTCAATGATAAGTATTAGAAATTGACCTCATATTGAACGTAATAAAATCATATTGAAGCGTAGTGCTGAAACTGTGAAAGATGTTAATATGTTCTGTATATCTTATTCAAAGAGGCACACATCGACAATATATACACGAGACATTGATCGGCTAAACCTAATGAACTCTTAAACTTTACCGAGGCCCATAACACATACATTCTCGGCCCAATACTCCCCCTCAAGTTGGAGCATGGAGATCCGTAATGCCCAACTTGGATACTATGTTGTTGAACTGATCTCGTCCAAGTGCTTTCGTTAAGATTTCTGCCAATTGATCCTTTGTGGGAACATGAGTAGTAGAGAGAATATCGTCCTTAATTGTGTTACGAACAATATGACAATCAGCTTCTATGTGTTTCGTACGTTCGTGAAAGACAGGATTGGAGGCAATATGGATAGCGGCTTGGCTATCGCAGAAAAGTTTCGTGGGCTCGAGTTGTGGTACACCGAGATCGTTGAAAAGATCATGTAGCCATATTATCTCATCAGTAACCTTACGCATGGCACGATACTTGGCCTCAGTGGATGAACGGGACACAGTCTTTTGCTTCTTTGTCTTCCAAGAAATCGGAGAACCTCCCAAAAAAGTGATAAAAGAGCTAAGAGACTTCCGTGTTAGTGGGCAAGCGGCCCATTCGGAGTCACAATATGCAGTGAGACGCAGATCCGAATCGGAACGTAACAAAATCCCACATCCTGGTGAACCTTTCAGAAAATGAACTACAGGCAAGGCGGCCTCCCAATGGCCTTCGCGGGGAGTCTGCATAAATTGTGAAAGAATGTGAACAGAATAAGAGAGCTCTGGTCTTGTAATAAGAAGATAAGTCAGCCTCCCAATTAATCGGCGGTAACGAGCTGGATCCTTGAGAGGAGGACTATCATCTAAGGCAAGACGGTGATGTTGTTCCATAGTTGTAGTCGCGGGTTTGGAACCAAGTAAGCCAGTCTCGGCAATAATATCTAAGGTGTATTTCCGTTGAGAGACGAAAATACCATCGTTGTTCCGAGCCAACTCTAAACCGAGAAAATACTTGGCTTTACCCAAATCCTTCATGTTGAACCAACTACCTAAGTACTCTTTAAACTTGGCAAGAGTAGGAAGATCATTCCCACAGACTAGCAAATCATCAACATATACCAAAACACGAAGTTCTAAATTGCCACGAGTAAGAGTGAACAAAAAATAATCCGCATATGACTGAATGAATCTGAAAGTCGTAAGTGCCTTAGTAAGCTTTTCGAACCAACATCGCGGTGTTTGCTTAAGACCATACAGAGAATTATGTAAGCGGCAAACCTTAGTAGAATCTGAATTTTCATGTCGAAATCCCAGCGGAAGCTTCATATATACTTCTTCATCGAGATCACCGTGTAGAAAAGCATTATGAACATCCATTTGGAAAACTTCCCAATTTTTAGCAGAGATTGTGGACATTTTAGCAACAGGAGCGAAAGTCTCATCATAGTCTTCCCCTTCAACTTGATTATTTCCAAGAACCACAAGTCTCGCTTTATGCCTTTCAATCGTACCGTCGGAGTTATATTTGATTTTGAAAACCCACTTATTGCCAAGTGCATCCTTTTCGGGAGGTAAATCAACTATACTCCATGTGCCACGTTCTTCTAGAGCATCAACTTCATATACCATTGCTCCATAACAAATATCATCCTCCATGGCTTCTTTGTAACCTTTTGGTTCTTTCCTGGCAAGAATTGCTGCGAGAAAGGCTTGATGTCCCGAGGAAAACATGTCATCAGAGATAAAATATTCAAGTGAATGTGTAGTTTTACCTTGGACCGATGGTGAAGACTCTGATGTGGATGCGGTGGTGATGAGAGGAGAGTGTGTATTATCATTACTAGTGGCATGGTAGACAACGTAATCCTGAAGTTTAAGAGGTGGAGCTCTTGTACATTGACCACGTCGGAGTTCAAGATCATCGGGCAAAGCAACTATTGGCGGAGGAGTATCAAAACCAGCGGGAACAATGTCTGAAAGTACGACGGCGTTGTCATCAAGTGCGGTCTCGATCGAGTCACAAGATGCGGCAGAAGAAGGTGAAGAAGGCACAGTTACTTGTTGCACAAGTAAAGGTGAATCATTACTCCCCCTGTCGATAGAACCAGGTGCAAGAATCCAATCATCATCATTATAACTCACGGATGATGGAGATGCGTGTGTATCGGTTGGCTGTGAAGTAGAAAGAGTGCTTGTTTGCGTAAAGGGGAACTTATCTTCGTGGAAGACAACGTCGCGTGACACAAGAAACTCTTGTGTCTCAATGTCATACACACACCAACCTTTTTTCCCAAAGGGATAGCCAACAAATATACAACGGTGACTCCTCGGACAGAATTTGTCTTTATCGCGAGAACGCAAATGCGTGTAACATAAGGACCCAAAAACCCGAAGATCGTCATAGCTAGGCGGTTGCAAGAAAAGAATCTCATATGGTGTTTTACCGTGAAGTAAATTGGTCGGAGTGCGGTTAATCAAATGAGCTGCTGTAAGGATGGCCTCTCCCTCAAACTTTACTGGTAGATTAGCCTGGAACAACAAGGAACGAGCAATATTCAAAATATGACGATGTTTGCGTTCAACTCTACCATTTTGTTGTGGTGTTCCAACACATGACGTTTGATGAATAATCCCATGTTGCTGAAAAAATTGTGTTAAACAGAAAAACTCTGTTCCATTGTCACTACGAACCATTTTGACCGATTTTCAAAACTGTTTTTCTGTATATGTGCAAAAATTCATCAAGATCTTTCGCATTTCAGACTTTTCAAGTAAAAGATGCAGCCAAACAGAACGTGAAAAATCATCCACAATTGTCAAAAAATAAGATGCACCACACGTTGATTGAACACGATAGGAACCCCAAAGATCAACATGAATTAAACCAAAACAATCCGAAGTTGTATTGGTACTAGTTGGGAAAGACTCCCGAGTTTGCTTAGCCCTTAAACGCACATCACAAAGATCTGAGCTAGCTGATTTCAAAGCAGAAGAAAAAGGTAAACTTGATAAAACTGAATAAGCAGGATGTCCCAACCGTTTGTGCCACAAATCTGAATCCGAAACCGCAGTCACTTTGTGAGCCGTAACCGTTGCCACATCTGTAAGATAATACACACCGTCCCGTTCCTCACCGGCTCCAATCAGGGTCTTCGAAAAACGGTCATGTAAAACACATAGCGTATCAGTGAACAACGCAAAACAGTTCTTCAATTGTTTTAGAAGCTTCGATACGGAGATGAGAGAACAATTGAGATTTGGCACATATAAAACGTTGTAAAGGCTGATAGTATCGGTCAAAGGAAGCACTCCCATGCTGGTGGAGACTGTTTTACTACCATCGGCGAACCCAATGGAGCAAGGCACAATACTCATGAGGTAAAAGAGCAAGGTGAGGTCTCCCGTCATGTGATGGGAGGCTCTGGTATCGATAATAACATCACCATAATTCTTACCAGTCAACTTCGAAGGGGTAGAGCCAGCATTCGTCTTTTGTTGAGCCATTAAGCTTATTGCTTGCCATTGGTCAGCCGTCAATTCCGGGAAGACCGATGCGTTCGAGCTCGTAGCATGTGCTGCAGCGACAAAACCACGACCTCTACCAGCTGTGACTGCCTGTGTTCCATGGCCACATCCACTTTTGTTCGATCCTCGACCTCTTGTTTTAGCATTCCGCTCATTCCACCAATCAGGATACCCATAGAGCTGCCAACAATATGCTTTGTCATGTCCTGATTTTCCGCAATAAGAGCACCGAGTATTTCGGTCTATGTTTCGAGTTTGACCAGAGATATCTGATTGTGGAACAAGACCAGTGGAATCACCACCAGAATCGCGACGCATAGAAGCATTGTCAGAGATACCGTCACGGCGAGTCAGAAATCCAATTGCATCTTATTGTTGTCTTTCACGAGTCTTTTCGGAAAGCAGCCTCTGTTCTTCGCGAACCACACGTGCATATGTTTGTGCCACATCTGGCGAAGGATCAACGTCGATGAGGGAGATGATGATGTTTCCAAACTGTGATTCATCGAGGCCCATCACAAACTGGTTAAACTTTTCTTCTTCTCTTTCTTGTGAGTAGTTGACACCAGCAACACAAGTACAGCGCGGTAATGGTTTGTAAGTGTACAACTCATCCCGCATTGCTGCCATCTTACCGTAATAATCAATCACGGACTGACCTTCTTGTCGACATGCTGCCAATTGTGCCCGAATATGGTGTATTCGTACCTTGTTCCCCACGGAAAATCGTTTCCTCAAGGTTTCCCGCAGATCATGTGCATCCGTAAGGAACAATACAGTAGAACGAACTCTAGGTGTGATTGACGTGCGCAACCAACCAATAACCATTGAATTAACAGACACCCAAGTCTCAAGCTCTGGGCTATCGGGCAGTGGTCTGAGAAAAGTTCCATCAATAAAACCTGTCTTTTTCTTAGCGCACAATGCATTAAACATCTCGGACGCCCACTCATTGTAATTGTCCCCTGTCAACATCACAGAAGTAATCATTGAACCTGGATTGTCGGAAGAAAACAGAGAGAGAGGCGTAATAATCGTGGAATCACCACGTTTGTCTCCGTGTGTGGCGGAAGACATCGCAGAATCTTCTCTAATTGCCATCTTAATCAAAGATTGTTGCAGGGAGAATGAAGTAAGAAGAGTATAAAACTTCAAAGAAAGCTATATCGATGAAGAAGAAGATTAGGTCTCAGAAAGGATGCTTCGATACCATGTGAAAGATGTTAATATGTTGTGTATATCTTATTCAAAGAGGCACACATCGACAATATATACACGAGACATTGATCGGCTAAACCTAATGAACTCCTAAAGTTTACCGAGGCCCTTAACACATACATTCTCAGCCCAATAGAAACTAAAAGAGAGAGCAAAAAGAGCACCGGACCACTCCACTTCAAATCTTTGTTTTTCATTTACTACCCACCACAATATCTATTTTTCAAGTATTTTTATTTTCAAAGTTTTGTTTTGTTTCATTTCTTATCAACATTTCAAGGTAGACAACAACTTGCGCAACTGGTCAAAGTGGTATCTCTTTTACTATAAAACGAACCAAAATCAATCAGTCCACAAAAAAGAAAAAAAAAATCAATCAATGCTGTTGGAATATGTTCTAGCTTCTCATTCTCTTAATGGCTACCAAGTTTCTTAAGAGATCATATTCGGTGGTCTCAATCTCCAGACTCTCACATTTTCTTGATCTTCCTGTCAACTAACACTAACTTATCACTATAGTATTATATCACCACACATATATAGGTAAAAGTCGAATTTTGTATATATGTTTGTTTTTTGTTTTTCACTTAATCAGGTTTAAGGAAAGAAGAAATGAAAGTGGAGATAGAAGATTTTGTATACTTGATTATAGGAACTGAGGCGGCCACAAAGACATCTCGAGATCAGCCTGTGAGGAGTTTTAAGAGGAAGTTCCGGTTGCCGGAATCGATAGATATAACCAGAATATCAGCTGGTTATGAAGATGGTGTATTGACAGTAATTGTACCAAATATTGATTAGAGAAGAAGTTTCTGTACTGATGCTTAAAAATGGCACATTTTCATCTTCCTTATACTTAAAAAGACTGTACTTTCTCTTCTTAAAGAATAAAATGTGGTATGTGCAGTTTGTATATTAATCCGAATCCTAAGTTTATGTCTAAAAGCAATCTGAGTTGTTTGAGAGAATCCCAAAGGAGGAACATGGATAGCTGAGATGTCCCATGTTTGTTTTGTGAGTGAGTAGAATAACTTTTAACTCAATGTTGAGAATGGTATGAAGAACAAGAGAATCACATTTTCACTAATTGTTTTTGACTAGTAAATGAAAATGCCTTAATTATTGAATTAAACAAAAAAGGAACATCCTTCAAAAAGTCTGCGAGGTCGCCAGACAAAAATGAATTGTTCACACTAGATCATCATCCTCCAATCAGCCATTAGGGTACAACTTTTGAAGTCTGGTTCTGACCCACAAGCATTAAGGATCCAAAGTGCTCATCAAAGGTTCTTCGAACTACAGCTATCCGATCAACATCCTTACCAACCCGAGCCTCACAATAGTCCTTGTACCTTATGTAAAAGGTTGCGGGTATGGCGTTGAGTCCCTCATTCGGAGGCTCCATAGCCACTTTCAGAATCTCCAAGCGAGATAGATCAGGATCCGGATTTTTCCGGCGACTTAAGGCAACTACAAGATCCAAATATAGACTGACCCAGTCATTGTCT
Source organism: Anastatica hierochuntica (assembly GCA_900406275.1). Classification (NCBI taxonomy): domain Eukaryota; kingdom Viridiplantae; phylum Streptophyta; class Magnoliopsida; order Brassicales; family Brassicaceae; genus Anastatica; species Anastatica hierochuntica. Next base: position 1,313 of record OVAN01014437.1, on the reverse strand, counting down.
TGCAGCTCTGAATCCTTCAACTGTGAAAGCGAAACACACACACACATATAGATATAGATCACTACTAAATGTTGGACAAAAGGAAAAAACACAAGAGTGTCTTAATCTTACGACGTAAAAAAGTTTATTGTTTTGGAAAGGATCCTCTAGCGGCAGCTCAGGAAGGCTTTCTTTGGAGAAGTAAGTATAATGCGGAAATGGAATTGTGGTTTCGGTTACACCTAAGACAAGATATAAATCAGCAAAGTGGGGATGAATAAGTACACAAAAGGAAACAAGCGAGCCCATAAGTTATTACCTCGAATCCTAGAGATATTGCAGGTCAAAATGAATTTGCCAATAGCATGCATATTAACTCTAACTTGAAAAGTTTGAAGGGAAGAGGTATTTGGATCCATTGCCTCCAAAGTTATGAAATATGAGCAAACGGGACAAACCGTTGTTTCATTGTATTTATTGACGCGATGGAGCTTAAAGTTTGTGCCCTAATTATGAAGAAAGAAATTAGAATGGTAATATTTATTTGTAAATAAAAGAAGAAATAAAGAAGATGGACCTGAAGCAAATTGTAACGGTGAAGACCCATCCTAGCATAACGGATGACAATGATACAACAAGGAGAGCTTTCATAACATACAGTTTCCGACAGTCCACGAACACTGAAACTTGATTGTATCGTACCCTTCGATTCGAAATCCTAAATAAGACACATTGCCATTACCATGAATCATGAATCATGAACGACATATAGAGAAGGAAAAAAAAAAATGGAAAAAGAGTTTACATCTCTAATCGGTTGGTTTTTCAGATAGTTGTCCATCTCAGCAGCAGACATCTTCACGAATTTAGTCCCTGACCCTGCCATCATCGTCATCTCTCTCTCGCGGCTGCTGATGCTTTTGCTCACATCTAGGTTTCTCCACGCGATATATATATATATATATATATTCGGCTGATTCCTCTGTGGGCTTTTACCATCCAAATATCTCCCTCGTTTTTCTTTGATAAAGCTAGGGATTGCTCCTGCGCTACTGTCGACGTGTCGGTCGTACGTGAATTGTAGAATTAAACGTTATAATTTGATTTGTCGAGTAGTTTTGATTGTTAGAATTTCTAAAATCTGTTTTTCAACCAAAAAAATTAATTAATGTTATATTCCACCAAATAATGCGAAATGTCACAAATGTCTTTGTTTAGATAACTTAATTGAATGATTTTTATTGGAATGTTTAATTATGATGTGAATATACTAAAATTTTGGTATATATATATATATATATATATATATATATATATATGAAAACCTTAATTTA
>OVAN01014436.1:0-12042 GCA_900406275.1 Anastatica hierochuntica | reverse complement strand
CAGAGTCCGTGAACCACATAACATTGACAGTGAGAATTTCGGTTGCCACAGGGCACGTGATTTCCAAGGAAAGAGTGTTTATAGATTACAATTATCACTGAGTGGTCGATACCTAAAAATCCTACTGAGGTTCACAGTTTTCTAGGGCTAACATGCTATTACAATAAGTTTGGATTTCCCAGTGTAAGACATGTCAGTTAGTCAAGGCGTAACATTGGGTTCTTAGTGGGTTAATGCAGAATTTGCATATTCCGGGAGTGGAAGTGGGAGATGTTGACAATTAACTTTGTTACAGGTTTGCCAAAAACTACTGGCGTGAAGAATGCTATATGGGTCATCGTGGACCGACTAACCAAGTCTGGTCATTTCATTGACATTAAGAAGACATATGGGAAAGATTAGTTGGCACGAAGATATTTAGATGTGATTATGAGGTTGCATGGGGTACCAGTTAGTATAGTGTGCTCGTGATACGAAGTTTACTTTTACTTTCTGACGAGCCTTCTAGAAGGTGCTAGGGACAAAGGTCCATATGACTACAACTTATCATCCGCAGAAAGATTGACAGTCAGGGCAGACTATTAAGACCCAGGAGGATATGCTAAGGGCGTGTGCTTTAAACTTGGAAGGAAATTAGTGTAACTACTAACCGTTGGCAGAGTTTGCCTACAACAATAGTTATCACTTCAATACTGAGATGTCACCTTATGAGGCTCTTTACAGTCGGTCGTGTCCTAGCCCACTATGTTGGACTGGAGTGGGGTAGCACCGGAACCTGAAATAAGAGATGGTTCAGGAGATAGTTGAGCGGCTGAAGGAGGCCCATGGCCGACATAAGAGTTATACATATAAGCGCAGAAAAGACTTAGAATTTCATGTGGGTAACTTGGAGTATATGAAAACAAGGACGTCCCAAGGGGAGTTAAGATGCATAAGTTGAAAATATTAAGCCCAAATACATTTTTCTGTATCCTATCATAGAGTGTATTAGAGTAGTAGCCTAACTCCTTAAGTTCTCGCAAGAATTATGATAGTTCCATGATGTGTTTCATGTGTCAATTCTGAGGATGGTTGTCTGGGAGCCAGAGCTCATTTTTTAGCAGCCGCCAAATGGCATCAAGAGGAACTTGTTTGCACCTAGCCTACTTGTGTAGGTTCTAGAACGACGAGAGAAAGAAGTTCAAGGGAAGAGAAACAATATGGTCAAGATTCGTAGGAGAGAGAAATGATCTAGGAGGAGACTTGAGAGATCGAAACTCATATGAGGATTGAGTATCCTCAAATTTTTTTTAAAAGAAAGGACATGTTAACAGAGCGGACCCACTAGAGGTGGAAATCTAGGAGGTCCAGCAAGGCCCTATGGACTCTTGTGAAACCTGAGGTATGTTCCTCCATTTCAAAGAAACATCTCCCATTAATTATTTATCAATAAAACTAAATATGTTGTTACCCTACATAAGTCTCGAGACAACACCAAGGCCCGACGAGTGTAGCACCATCAACAGTCGCAGACTGCCTCACCACCACCGCATACCACCTAGCCACCATCGCGCTATCATCCTCTGTTACCATTGGAGTAAGTGGTCGCCAGAAAACTTTAGACTTCATGTCGTAATTTCTTAAAACCGTTTGATCTCCCTACCCACTTGGTTGTTTGTAAAACCGGAGCCACCATCTCACATGCCCTCAAGCCTCGTAGAGAGACCCGCACGTGGGCTTCATGAGCAAGATGCATAACCCATCTCAGTCGTGTGTGGGTGTCACGTGTTGCCAACCCTCGCTACTAGAAGTTCGCCAAAGCAGCCACCTTCACCGTCCGAGCCACCTCCTCTGGTGAGTCTTCGATCCTCTGTTGGGACTTGTTGCCTCGGTCACTCGGCCGAGTTAACTTAGCGAGTCAACCGGTATCGTTGATCAGGTCAATTATCTGGTCAGGATGTGGGTTTTTGTCGGGTTTTCGCATTTGAGACACTTGATCTGCATCTTGACCTGTTGGATTGAGCTTTGCTGGACTAGACCTGAGTTATGGTTTTAGGCGTGAGTGTGGAATATGGGCCTTAATCTCAATTCTGGTTTGATTTGTTGATAAGGTCAAATCAATTGACTAGTTTGACCAAGGTTGACCAATTTGACCGTTTGACTTTGACCAACCCTGTCTGGTTCGATTCGATGGTCCGGTTTAAGGCATTTTCGGGTTTAAAGCATGACTTTCCCCCATTTCAGAGTTTCATGATTAGTTTTCATCTTGATTTCAGATGCAGAATCTGAATGAGCATCTCGGATTCGAAACCACTCTTTATTCTATTTTTTAAGCTGAGAAGCTATTGCGTAAATTCCTCGCATTCAATTTGTTTAACATTTTTCTATTGTTAGGCTAATAATAGGAGTTTATGCAATCGAGTCTGCTTGAAGTCTTCTTTGATTTTGTGTTTAAATTCAAAAGTAACCAGATCTAGGAAAAAAATGATGAATTCACCATTAATTGAATCACATAATGAATGTTAGTGTGTGCTATATGATATATATACATACATATACACACATAAAGTCATATGCGTTTTTGGAGAGATCTGAGTGTGGGGTGTATATATATGTTCATGCATTAGTGGGGTCTGGAGACTTGGGTGTGGGGTGCAGATGTGTGTTCTTTCATTACCGGAGTCTAGCGACCTGGCTGAGGGGTACATATGCGTGTTCTTGTATTCACGGGTCTAATTTTGGAGGGTGCAATGACTAACTTGATCCCTGTTGTAGCCCTAAGATTGTTAATGCATCCACCGAACTGTGTGTATAAACACTTATCCCTTAGAGATGGAAGTCTCGTCGGAGGGTGCCAACTATCACTTAAGCTATCTAGGATCTTTGTTTGGATTGATTAGGTAATATAGGCGCTATGTTTTGTTGAGCTAGTGTAACATGGTTCTTTTGCTAATCCTGATCTGGGGACATGCGTGCTTTAACAATCCATCCCCCTCGCTAAGCGACTCCTCTGTTGCTCACTTGTCTCTCTTTTTCCTTTCAGGTAAGACCTACGAGTAGGCATATAAGCTCGTCGGATCGATGTTGTTTTGGAGATTACTGAGACTTATTTCGTATTTTATTTTCGAACTTCTTTATTTATTAACCATTATTTTCGAGGTAGCGTTATTTTCTATTTGAAACTTGGATGTAACTGTTGTGGACAAACTTTATGAGGAATATAGGTTGATCCCTGCTAGTTTGAGTTTCTTGAGTTGTACGTTAGGGTTGTTCGCACGCCGTTCTAGAGAGAAGACGAGAAGAGTGTTACAGTTTTATTTCCAATTCATTCTCTTGCATTATTTAACTCACTCCATTAGAATTTACATCTTCATCCAAAGTATTATCCACTACAAGAAAATTTAGTAAAGATAGCATAAGAATATAGCGTTTTTATGTGAATGCTATCTTTTCAAAGCCTATTATTTAAGATAATGTTTCCGAATGTGCATATGCTATGTTTTTATTTTTTGGGATTCAAAAAGCTAGTGATGGGTTTTAAAACGTGCATATATAATAACATTGGTTAAGTTTCAAATGCTATGCTTAGTTTTAGTGGAAAGTTATTTCATTTTTTTCTCAGCTAAGTACTTGGGGCAAAATAACGAGCGGGAAAAATTGTTTCCTTGTCCCTCCCAAGTCATCTAGAGTTTCACCTGAGATATTTCCCCTCTGATAATCATTCTCCTAACCGAAATTTTCTCTCACTCAGACATTCTCTCATCTCTCTCACTCAGAAATTCACTCAAAAAGCAAAACAATGAGACACTCAAACCTTGTTTTTCTGGGATCCATTGTATATGCAGATTTCAATTGAAGGTTAGAAAGATTTGTAAGAAATTTATTGTCTCTGCGGGTAATCGAATCTCATATCGATTTAGGGTTTCTAAACTCATTTCTTTCGACAAAGTTTTTACAGGGAAACTCATATCAATTTAAGGCAGCTCAAAATCTATCTCGTAAGGTAAGATTTCTTAAATTTTAGGATCTTTCTTTCAGACAGGGATTTCGATGTTTATGTTCACCAATTATGGCTTCTCGGACAGGTTTCACAGTAAGATTTGGGTGTTGGATTGAACCTAAGGTATTTGTAATTTGTAGGGTTTTTTGTTTCAGTTTGGGGCTTCAAAAGTGTTGATGGATTTTTCTTTCTTTGCAGGTTATCCTTTACAAGATTTGGGTGTTGGATTCAAACTAAGGTACTTTAATCAATTTTGTTTTATGTATGATGTTTTAGTGAATTTGAAATTGCCTGATGTACGAAACTTTTATCACAAATGTATGTACTACTTTGAACGTGGAGCTGTGGTGGTGGTGTGACATGGATAAGTCTTGGGTTTGGCTTCCAAGGTATGGTTTTCAACATATGACTTGAATGTTTGAGTAGAGATAGGATGTCTGTAGGATTAGTAGTTATGATGTCTTGAGTGTGAGATGGATAAAATTCAAGCTTTCTTAGTAGGATTAGTAATTAGGATGTCTTAAGTATCTTCATGGATAAAACAGACACTATGCTAGGCCAGGAGCTTGAATTTTACAACTGAGTTTCGTATGTTCGTTAATTGAATTTTAAATGTTTTATAATTTACTAGATGATGGTCCGTGCCTTGCACGGACATGATTAGTTTTCGTATATAATTTATGAAATATAAATTAGTAGTTTAGCTTCTGACAATAATAAAATAAAATTAGTAGTTTAACACATCTAAATCGATATAAATCAAACATATTAAATGTAAGATGAAATAACATCAAAAAATTGTTTTTTTGCTCCTAAAACCAATTTAAAGCGAACTGACCAAAGGTCAGCTACCACTAACAATTTTTGTATTTCATTGTCTTTTGTATCATCGTAAGGAAATGTTCATATCATGTCGTAAACTCTAAGGTTATAAGTTATCAATAGAAATGTATATTATCCGATTAATTTGATTATAACAATATATGATAATTAATTCCTACGAGTACACATTGAATCAAGGTTTACAGAACCGACGATGGAAAAAAAGACGTAGGTAAATAGAAATGAATCTTTTCTACATTGTCTCTAAATCTCCTTTATTGTCATTGTAAAGAAAATATAGCTATTGGACTCTATGCTTTGCAGCCATGTTCTATGATTTTATTTGGTGAAGAAGATTGGTGAGTTGTACATGGAGTCTTTCATTTCTTTCGCAGGTTTTCTTGAGCTAGGCATGGATGCTCATGCTCTACGAATCGGAGCCGCTAAATGAAACAGGGAGCTGCAATATGATAGAATCAACCGATCTTTATTCTCATAAAAAAAATTCAGTAAAATCTGTAAAGATATATGGAACATCTATTTAACCATGATCATTATCTTAATCTCGTAGAAGAGATCAAAGCTCTCACTAGAACATACCTCGAACTCGTAAAAGCCTCTAAATTTTTATGCACAACCTTTCCATCACTGCTTTCATCTGTTCAGATATACAGGTGTATGCTTTTTATCCAAGAGACAGAATCTTCACGGTTATACCTAAAGATAGAATCAAAACGTGACACATTAGCCAAAAAGTCTCTTTTTCTTTTTTAAGTAGAAAAATGGTGAGCTGCAGAATTGCGCCACACCAACGAATTCTATGAGATTGCACATCACAAAATGACTTTTCATATATATATATATATATATACTCTTGTTATTATCGACGATCGTCTTCTTCCTATCTTCGTGATTCTAACTCCTAATTTTGTGCTTCGATCAAATAGAAGGACTGAAATCAAACCATAACCTAGCCGTCTATTACCAAAGAACTCATACTCGTCGGTAACAGTTTAAAGGGAAACAATCAATTTCAGTGAGCTTAAAAGAGAGAACCGAAATTATCCTTCAAAGAGGCTTTTCGTATCCCCTTTTCACGGGCAAACTCCGACGGATCCACTCTTATCTCTATTGATGTTTTATCTTCTTTCTTCGGAAGGAACGGTGAAGTTTTGCTTTCTTTCTCCCTTTGAATAAATGTGATCTTGTTTACAATCAAAAATTCATTCTTACTTCTCCTTTCTCCTTTTGATTCATGTTTCGATTCTTATCTTTGAATAGGTTTCGCTTCTTCTTGTTGATTAAGAGGGAAAGATTTTGAGTTTCTTTTGTTTAATTTTTTAGGGTACTTGAGTTTTGGTTTTTGGTCGATGAAAGCTTGAATCGTTTGGTTTGTTTTTTTTCCTCTCAAAGAATAGAGATGAAGAGAGTTAGAGAAGATGTTTACGTTGAAAGAGCTAGCAAATTTATCAGCTTTTAGTAAGCCTCTCTGATGAGAATGTTAACAAAAGAGACTCGCCACTTATACACTTATCTAGAACATTTTCCCTCAAGTACCTGATGAGCTCTGTATATTAGCTCAAGATCATGTGTTTGAAGGAACTCCTCGATCGCATCAACCCTAAACCTATAACAGACGCCATGTCATTCTGTCCCCATCCTTCAGTTTCAGACAAAAAAGATCAAATTGTAGTCCATGCTCAGGAATGTCCATAGGATGAGCGATGTCTTGATCTCATATAACTGCTTCAACTTAGGTGAGAGCCTGCCACCGTGCATACAAAGGATCTTTTCATCGATAAGAGCAACAACATGAAGACAATTAAAGCAATTAGTGAAGAGCTTCTACACTCGAGCGCCATATCTCTTCCCACACATGTCATAGAAACCGTATATATGATTAATAGAAGCACATTCAGGGTCCCTTGGAGAAAAAAAAATTATCTTGTAGACGCAGAGGATACATATCGTCTCTACATTTTTCTTCCAATGATCGACATAATCCCCAAGGAACAATTAATTCGTATCCACCATACTCGAACAACTAGAAGAGATCTAAGAATTGACTATGAAAGTCTCCTAACAAAATAACAACTATTTTATCAAAGAAATCTCAAGCCATCATCATATCAGTTTCCCCAACAATCCCAGTTTCTCGTATCAAACACAAATAACTTAAGAACACCATTTAAACTAAATACAAATCAAAATGTACAACAATATCATAATCTTGAAAAAAGGAAAAAAAAAGGGTATCTAACTGAATCAGATTATGACAAACAAAGCTTGTTTATCACACTTCTTGTAAAGACTGTTTTTCCATCATGTTTCCAAGTAGAACACAAAACCTTCATCACCAAGAAAGGTCATTTTCCATTAGAATCCGATCAAGTATGTTATATTTACCGGATAATCATACAACATGTTTAAAGGGAAAAATACATACCAAATGATCATGTAATCGTGGTGTGGTTGTAGAACGGAAGAAGATGCTATAAGGAAGAAGAAAAAAATGAACTGGAGATTTTAGGTCAGGTGGTAATGGACTCACGACTGTCAGTTTCGCTACCTGGGTTCGAACCCCAGCAACTGGGGATTTCACATGCGGTCCTGAACGCCCCGGAAACGACGGTTTGGTTGTGTCCCTAGGACCGCGAGTCCCCTATGCCGACAGGATAGCGTGAACCGTTGGGACCCCTAAGACCCCTACCGGCTAGTCTGGATTCACCTCGGTAAAGGTCAGGACAACCGAGTTATCAAAAACAAAAGAAGAAAAAAAATGATTAATTAGTTTCAATAAAAAATCAGAAAAAACTTCATCGGGAAAAATAATAATTTACATCATTAGAAGAAACATCAATCTTGATTAACGTTACAACATTAAAAGATTAAAATATGAAGAAATTATGATAAATGATCATGAGCTCATAGAAGTTCTCATAATAGAGATCACCCTCTTTATCAACAAAAAAAACAATTATTGTTTAAAAAAATACGTTTTTTAAAAAATAGACAAAAATACTAATGAGGATGCTCTGGTTTTACTTTTTTGAAGTATATGATACATATGGTTGTCATGAAACATAAAATTGTCTAAGTCGCAAGAGGACAAAGAACATACTAACCAAGAAAAACCAGTACTAACTCACAATAGTTTTGCTGTGAACACGATCGGGAAAAAATGGTTAAAAAAATACACGAATCGAAAGAAAAAACACACGAAGATCACATAAATAAAAGATAAAACAAATGCTATCTGTTGAGTAACATGATAAAATCTAATCAAAACCAAAACTGCATTATCGTACTCTGCGAAGAGTATAAAATAAAGGAAAAACCGATAGGAGAAAGAATCTAAATCAACCATAATATTCATATATATTATCATAGACATAATATAATAGTAAAATATATTCTGAATCGACCATAAATATTAACACATATATTACAGAATACTGTGGAGCTCAAGCCCCACTCGGGAATTTTAAACAATGAAATTTAGCTAACCAATAAACACTGACTACGGTGTAGTGAAGATCAAATTCAGTGTATTGGCCAAATTCACGGTATTGACCAAAAAAAATTAAAACAATCCGACCTTTTGATATTGACAAGATCAAGCTAACAAAAACCCTTTAATAATAAAATTTAAAATTGAAAGAGGCGGAGGTTTTGAGTTGTAAAAAAGAAAAAGAATGAGAGGCTATTTATACAAGTAGAATAAGACCTAGGGTATAAGCTTTAATCAAAAAATTAAAATAAAAATTTGAATAGATAAACACAAAAGAAAAGATAAAGATGTCGAAGATTACAAAAAGAGATTTACCGGGCGTAAACACCTTTTGATTGGTCGAAATTTAAAATATTTTTTCAAAAGATAAATACATATTTTTGCGCAGGGGTAAAATGGTCCAAAAGCGGTTGGAGGAAAATAAGGGACGACTACTATTATGCCGCACAAGAAAATAAAAAAATGTGCATCCGAGATTCCGCCACGTCACGTACCATAATATTCAGATTGATTTTTTTCTATTTACCCAGGAAAATTCTGGCACGCCATGTCACAAACTCGCTCCGTATGAGCGCCACGTCAGCGTTTGTCTACGTATTTAATTATAGTATAGATATGGGTAGCCTTGAGTATGAGAAAGGAGCAACATATTTTGTGTATGGGTCAACTAAGAGGTTGGGTGATCCTTCTAACATGTTTTGTCTATGTCTCGATTGTCGAAATCTGTGCCGTCAACCAATAGCCATGATATTGGATCATCTAGTTATTAGAGGTATGAATCAGAAGTACAAGAGGAATAGATGTTGTAATGATCATGGGGAGATAAGGGATTTGAAGACAAGTGATGAAGATACTTCTGAATTTGAAGCTTATGAGTTGTATAGAGCTACTTTCTTCGACGGTGATGACAGTTCCCAGCCCCGGAGTGACAAAGCAGATAAACATGATGATATTGAAAATGAAGAAGACTAAGAGTTTATGAAAAAGTTGAAAGATGCTGAAACTCCTCTCTACAACACATGTCCTAAACACACCGTCTGCTATCATGGCGCTTTATAGAATAAAATTAAAGAGTGGAATGTTAGAGAACTATTTTGATCAGCTTCTGAAGATAATTCACGACATGCTACCTGAAGATAACGTTCTTCCAACATGAATAGATGCGATAAAGAACTTCTTGAAGATATTTGGTTTTGGCTACGAGAACATTCATGCATGCAAGAATGATTGCATTCTATACCGGAAGCAGCATAAGGATTTGACAAGCTGCCCTAGATGTAATTCTTCTAGATGGGAAGTGGATAAGCACAAAAGAGTGGAAAAGAAAGAGATCCATGCTAAGGTTCTTAGATATTTAACGATAAAGGACATATTCAGACGGATGTATAGATCAAGTAGGATAGTTGAGGATCAGTGTTGGCATTTCAGTAATGCTTCAAAAGATGGAACGATGAGGCAACCGGTGGACTCAATATCTTGAACTCAGATAAATGAGCAGAATTTTCGTCTGAACAGAGAAATCTTCGACTTGGTCTGTTTACAAATGGGATGAACCCTTCTTCGATCCAGAACACAAAGTATAGCACATGACCATTGTTTCTAGTGAACTATGCATTTTTTAATGATATGTAAGCAAGTATAACATGCCATCTATATTGTGTATAAAGGCAGAGAATGTAATACTCATTACGTTGATCCCTCGACCAACTACACCGAGCAACAACATCGATGTTTGTCTTAAACCGTTGATGAAGATCTACATCATTTGTGGAGTGAAGGTATCGAGGTTTATAACTCATTCTCGAATGAAACTTTAAATCTCAAAACTATTTTAATGTGGACTATCAGTGATTATCCTGGTTTGGAGACATTGGCAGGTTGTAAAGTGAAAGGTAAACAAGCATTTAACGTTTCTGGTAAAAATACACCTTTTAGGTGGATGAAGTTTAGTAGAAAACATGTGTACTTGTGCAATAGGAGAAGACTCGGACCCGGGCACCTAACCGTCGCAGAGAGAGTTGGTTTATAACATGGTAGAAAAAGGGATTGTACCTAGAATTCAAAAAAGGGTTGATATATTTCAGTAGTTGAAAGACTTTAGGAATGATTTTGGTAGAACTTTAGATAAGAAAGAAAAAAGAAAGAGATATGTTCAGTGTGAGGATGATGAGCTTTCAGAAGAGGAATTGGATGAGGAGAGTGATCGATAGAAGTGGAAGAAGCGGTTTATTTTTATGATATACCTTACTGGAAGGTTATAATATTCTCTAGATCTTCATATATTTTTTTCAATTCTTTATTATTGTGTAGTTTAGTTCTTTGTTTATATGTTGTAGGATCTGCCTCTACGTCACAACAACGATGTAGTGCACGTAGAGAAGAAAATGTATGATGCCATATTTTCCTCCTCATGAAAATTGCTAAATCAAAAGATGGCTTGAAGGCACATCATGATTTGGAAGATATGGGATTAAGAAAGCCATATACGCATAAGTACATGAGAAGAGAAACTACTTACTTCCTGCTGCTTATAGGTTGCCCAAGACTAAGAAAAAGAAGTTCTGCAAGAGATTGCCTGAGTTTAGAGGACCGGATGGCTATTGTGCGAATATCACCAATTGTGTTTCAGTTGATCCTCCTACACTTTGTGGCTTAAAGTCTCATGATAACCATGTGTTACTACAAAACCCTGTACATGTAGCTTTGAGAGGACTGCTACCAAATGGGCCTCGAGCTGGTTGATGTGTACATACTTTCATGCATTAGAAAGCTTCTTTTATCCATGTTTTGATTGAATTTAGGTTGTATATAATGCATTTTTAGTATCAAAATCTATTTAGTTTAGGAATTGAGTCTAGTTTAGGATTATCTTGCATTTGCATGCATTTCTTCGCATTTGTAGGTGAACATTTGGAGAGGCTCTATGGGGATATAATTAAAGATAGATTTGAGGCCAAGAATCAAGGGAAAGAATTGCTAAATACATATGAAGTGTGGATGCAAAGGAGCCATCAAAGGAGCAAAGAAGAAGCAAAACATTGCTTATGCATGTGGCTATCGACCATGCAGATCGATATCGGCATGCATTAGGTCGATAATCGCATGCGTTAGATAGTTTTCTGCCAATGCATGCCACTATCGACCAGCAAAGTCGATAGCCACATGCATTAGGTCGATAGTGGCATGTGCTTGGAAATTTTTCACTTTTGGACAACGTTTATACCCCCACTTGTATAAATACCCCTTCTTAGCTTCGAAGAACACAACTTTTGATAAGTTCTCTTCTCTTATCAACTTTTCACCATTTTACTTGATGTTCTAAGTTCATTCTCTTGATCTTTAAGATCAAGAGTCTATCTTTATATTTTGTATCTCAAATCTTTTATCTATTAAATTACGCTTATGTTTCTCATCTTCCTCTCTTCTCTCACATGATGTATGAGTAGTTGATAGCTCAGGTTTTCATCTGAAATAACACTGCAAGCGCACAGATGTACGTTGTAGTGGTTCGGGATCGAATCCATAGAGACCAAAGGTAGCACGAAGAATCAAAATCAAACAGCGGGCTAAGGATAAAAAGATGTCTTGTAGAGATGATGCAAAAATCGAATTCAAGAGAGCAAATAAACGCAACAAGCAAACGAGGTTGTAAACAATTCAGAAAAGCATTGGACATCGAGTATTCTCAGAGAAACATTTCATTGTTGACTTAAACTACAAATTAGGGAAG